>WAAG01011084.1:17731-34007 GCA_013390105.1 Tichodroma muraria | reverse complement strand
ATTTTTTGACATTATGAGGTAAAGGTTGCTACCCATGCAATAACTTAAAACACTGAAATATTATATATTTTAGGTTTTTAATGTTTCCTTATTTCTATTTATGAATTTGCTTTAAGACTTTGTTTTGGTTATCAGATTAGTCTGGAAAGTGATTTCTCATGCATTTTCTAAAGCTTTGCAAAAATAACTAAGAACACCCAAATAAACAAACCCAAATCAATTCCAGGGCACGATCAAATAAAGCAGCATGAACATGCTCAGTAACTGTCAGGTTTTTACAGTCATACTGCAGTGATAAATGTCTTGTCAGTGCCTCTTTCTGGAAGAGCAAACCAGATTATGGGGGCTCGATACTTTATAGCCACTGAGGTGCCCGTGATGGCAATAGTATCGGACCCTTGACTTGCACAGAGCTTCAGTGGAGCATATTTATAATAACCTCTCTGGGGACAAACTTGTCCTAGATAAAGCCATTCTTTGCTAGTCTCCATAATTCATTCTAGTTGTCAATAAGTTGTTCTAACAGATATCTTTTTTTTTTCCTTATAGTCCTGGGTTAATCAGGACTATGCAGCAGCCAGCTCATAGGCAGCATAGCATAATTTTCAGGTGGCACATCAATTATGCTTTCTCCATTTCTTCTTGAGGGAGTGAAAGAAAATGGTGATTTACTGGTGAATCAAACCATAGGAACTTCCACAGATGATAACTGTCAACATCAGATAGGCCAGAGAGGAGAGGCCTAGGGAAGATGACAAGAAGAGAGGATGAAGAATGCAAGGACGTGCTCTCTACACTTCCCAGTCAAAGCCATAGAGCATAGGAGCATCTGGGAGGAATAAAGTTTCTTTACTCTTTGTACAGACCAGTATTTCTCACTAGTCAGTTCACTTCCAACTGAGCTCACTTTTGGTTGTGGATATTAGTTCAAATGAGTTCTGGTGACTCAGTATATTGCTCGCTAATTCTGCTGTGTGCAGAGTGGAAAATGGTAGGTTTGTTTGTTCCTCATTTCCCTTAAAAAACAAGCTGATTCAAAATATCCTGCCTACAAGTACTGCTTTGAAACAAAGTTGTTACTGTCAGTACAAAAATTTTTCTTATATCTTAAAAGAATTTTAGTCCTAATTTGTTTTAAAAAACCCTTTAACTAGGATTTAATTTTTTTTTATCTGAAAGATGCATTCATGCCGTATTTAATCTTTTTCTAAACTTCCTCAAACCTGAGAAATCTGCTGAAATACAACCAAAATATTAGGCACTATAGATACAAAGGGGTCAACATTTTTCTTTCAATGGTTTCTGAGAAAGTGCCTGAAACTTACAGGCTAGAAGAGGTAGTAGGGGAGGGCATTTCAGTACTAGTATGTACTTGAGAGCCCATGCAATTGAAGTTATTTTGCTAACTTTGTAGAAAGCAGCTTCCTCAGAACTGAAGACTTTTCTGCTTGGCAGTGTGTTGAGCACTGAGAAATAAAATCATGTTCCTGTAAAATTTGATTCAGATACTTTCTGCATGCTTTGTTTACGTGCATGAAGAATTTTATATGTGCATAAATGCCATGAGACATTCTGGTCTCCTCCTTAATTTCTTCCTATGCCAAGCAAGAGGGGTGTAATATGTAACAGAATAGCCATAGGCTTAGCCTGTGCCTTGTTTTCTTCCTGAATATGGCACTTCACAGATTTTGTAATGAAAGTTGTTGTAACTGGACTGGAATGTATACTAAGGCATAGAGGGTATATAAAAAATAGAAAGAGCATGTAGGAAATTCAGGACAGCTGCTGTTCATCCAGGCAATGAATCAGCACATCAGTTGCTGATCTGCCTAAAATTTGCTTATGTTTCTCCATTTCCTGTAGCTGCCCTTGAAAGGGCTCACACCTGGGATGCTCTTCCTCCTTCTGTCTTGCCAGATTTATGCCTTTGCTTTGTAACTTTGCTGAGCAAAATTACTAGAGTAGGACTTTTCCAGATGAGTTCTATGGTTGGTTGGACTAAAGCATTGCTGACCACTCCTTGCTTGGAGAGGTGACTTTGAAGTTATGCTGGAGACCACTGCAAGTCTGGATTGCTCTGCATCTCTCTCCTGGCTCATGCCACTCACTCATGCTGCTTTAAGCATCCATGATTTCAGAAAATGAGCTAGGGAAAAGCCACAAGCTGACACGGGTATCCATGCTAGCATTTGGCATACTTTCCACTGGCATTTAATAAAATTACTGTGGTTAATGCAGTTAACGTGATTAAGCTATAGCATAGGATGTGTTTTGCATGTGAACGGGGGTCATGCAGGTGTTACATCACAATGGTCAGTGTCTAGTGATGCGTGACACTGCTGAGCGCTAACACTGGCAAGGAGATGGTGCAAGAGTGTGGCTGTGCTAAAGCTATGCTGATCAGAAACAGAATGACAGTGTTTTCAAACTGTCGGGAGGTGCTCTGACACCCATGCTGCTTTTCAGTTTTTGATCTCTCTATACCATCATACTATACCTAGTTGAACTGGTCTGGCATGAGATACAAAAAGTAGTGGATCTCCTGGAGCATCCTCATCATCTTCTAAAGAAACTGGTATTTCACCTAGGAAGGAAAGAGTTTTTAGATGAAAAATAGGTATGGACTAAATTAGCTTAAATTAGAGTGTCCATACACCATGAGAAGGTCTTTAACTTGGAAATCTCAACACTTAATTTGTAGTTAAATTAAATTTTAAATTAATTTAACCTGTCGCCATAAGGGGGACATGAATTATAGGAGAAAAATAATTTTATGTCTTGTATACGAAGCCTGTTTGAAATGATTTTTAAAATTCTGGTTGAAACTGACTTGATTCTAGTGACTTGTATGCTCTTCTGACTCAGTATTCAGGGTAAAGTAGATAAAGTAACAGACATACAAATAAAGGCAGACTTTGCACACAGATTCATAAAATCACAAATCCATTTATGTAATAAAAATAAATTCCTAGAAGAGTATGAAGTAAACAAGGATGTTGTGCAAAGAGCTCTGGAAATCAATGGAATTCATTAATGGTATGGGGAGGGAACCAAAATATTCATTGTGACTTCACAGCAGACATATTTGTAGCTGACAGGATTATGTCTCATATACATAAAAAATCTAGCTTTTTCCAGCATAGATTTTCTACATCTGTTTAAAAAGGAACATTATAGCAATTGCTATGTAAGTTTAAAAGCAGCATATCTATGACAGGTTCAGGAACAGCTAGATTTTCACAGAGTACAGACCTGTAAGCTGTCCTGTGGTAGTATGCTGTTTTCAACATACCATGTTGACAGGAGGTTTGAAATATTGATTCCTTGTATGGGAGCTGAGCTTCTGTGAGCTCCAGCCAGGCAGGGCACCCAGATCAAAGCTCGCAGCAGCTCTGCAGTAGTTCCTCACGGGGAGCAGTAATGAGGTGCGGTTAGGATGCAGCCTCCTGCGCCTGACGTCGGTGAAACTGAAAACTGCGTTTGAAAACATTATCCTAAATCCTCCTGACTTTCAGCAAGGCTCAGGATGACTCATAGGTGCAGTGGCCTGATCTCTGGCTGCTCCCAGCTGTCTGCCTGGCTTCCCTGGCAGGAGCTGCTGCCATGCCTGCCTCCACCTCCAGCAGCAGGACTTGGGGTTTCAGCTGCCTAAGAGCAGCAAAGCAAACCAGGGAGAGGAGAATAAATTCTCTGCTGGAAGGCTTCTGAGTGTGCCATAGGCACTAGCAAGGTTAATTACACTATTATATCAAAACTTTTTTTATGTTTAGTAAGTAAGAACAGTTAGCACAAAAAGACATTGCTGTACCAGAAAAGCTACTCAATAAAAGTATTGCACACTTGTTTAAAAAAAACTATATAAAATACTGTCAATGACATGCTGAAAGTGTAGACATGGAAAACCGTGTGTAAGTGGCACTTTTATGTCAGCATTTCTGAAGGATCTTCCTGCAGTTCAGTAGCTGAGTTTTCTGCCAGTCATTGCTGATGCATTTCTGCTCAGCGATAATCTTTCTGCATTTGCTGAGGCAAAGTGAAGGTCAAGCAAGGTGACCAGTGCCTCAATATTTAAACATAAAGAAAGAAATACAAAAAGTGTAAGTAACTTGAATTACTAGGCAAGTATTTTGTAAATAATGTATTTAATTTGTAAATACTTGATATTGCTTGATTAACAAAATGGGAAGGTCATTCACTTGAACTCTGATTAAAGATACCATTTTTCATAGCTCATTGTCACTTTACGTAGATCTTCTTGGTTGTTGATTAGTGCAGTAATACACAAACTATACTTGAAGTGAACGTGTTGACTTGTATCTTTTTTAATGATTATTTAAGCTACAACTCTGCCTCTGAAACAGAGGGAGAGTGAGGGGAGGAGTGTTTTGGGACTGAGTGTTTTGGGAGGACAGCATGATCCTCTCCGCTTACATTTCTGCAATGTGCTTATGCATAATGTGTTCTCTTTTCATGAACAAGCTGGGAACTGGTGTGTGTTGCTACCGTTTGTCCTGAGACACCCCTCAGATTTGATTGAGATTTTCAGTAATAATTTCTTCAAATACACTTTGAAAAGAAAATTGATTCTACCATGTATGAAAAATCCTTAGGGGAACACTACTGAAATACCATTCAGTCTCTTTTCCTCCCTTCCTGTTGCTCCCCCTCCCCAGCAATCTCCCAGTAGCTGAGATAATGTAAAAACATGCTTTGCATCTTTACATTGAGCATGCGTAGGAATATTGAGACTGAGGCTAAGCAGAATGGTAAATATACAGTGAATTATTTGGGAACATGCCCTGTCCTCTGTCATGCTTTTTAAGAAGACAAATCAGTATAGCTACCAATCTCTTAAAGTAAAATAAGATGCTCATGGTGGAGACGTGTTATTACAGGTTTTAGTTTGCTGATAGCATTTTGTTCTTACTACCCAAGCCATAAGCCTGGACATCCTTGATTCCTCCAGCCCCCTCAAAATGAGATATCTAATCTCTTCTAAAAGAGTCAAGGGGCCATTTTTCCCTCCTCTGCTGTAACACACTGTGGTTGAAAGGGAGAAGCCTGCAGGGGGTCTGCTGTCGCTGCTGGGGCAGGAGTAGGGGGCTGCCTTTGCCTGTGCTGGGAATCACCTTTCCCTCTGTGGGAGCGACATCAGCAGCTCTGTCCCTGCAAAAGGACTTGAGAGCATCAGCTGTAGAGCCACTGATACCTTACAAGTTTTGCCTTACAAGTGCTCTTCAAAGTACTGGGCTGGGCAGGCATCGTGCTCTGACTGCAGGTGGAATAGGACTGGGCCTCTAGTACAGTGTTAGTTTCTTGACTTGCATTCTTAAATAAGAAAGTTGATCTCACTGCTGTTCCCTCAGCCCCTTGTGGATAAATGCATGCATTCTGCATTGCTGCAGGACACGTTTCTTAGTGTGCTTCCATTGCAGCTCAATTGTGGTTATTGTGAAAATCTTTGCATTTCAATTTTTGAAATAAGTGTTTCATTAGTTTCATTCACTTTTCATTAGTGTTGCATTACTACAGTTAGCTGCATTTAATTTTTGTTTATCCATAAAATTTGTTAGCTTTTATTTTTCTGGAGGGAGTAACAGAAGTGCTTGTGCAATCAAGAGATATATTTAATTATACCACCTTTAAAATCAGACTGTCCTAGTGCTTAAAACAAAGCATGTCTCACCCAGGAGTAATTATTTTTATAGATTCACAATTGAAATTAACTTCTGCTGATTTAAATTTGCTAGAGGTCTAAAGCAGATGAGAATTAGGATTACAAGGTGCAAACTACATCAAAACACAGAGGATAATCTAATGGCAGAACCTCAGATGTAGGACACTATCTTAAATTTCACGTAGTCCTCAAAGTGTACCAGCCTTAGTGTACCTGTATTAGCCTCAGTTCTGCAAGTTTAAAAATAAAAATGGATTGCAATTCACAGTGCAGAGAGCACATTACAATATTATAAAATTGCCATTTTAATTTGAAATGACTTTGAGAGATTAGAGGCTTTTTGATAGTGATGACAAATTAAGGTCAAGCTTTTTTTAAGGTAAACAATGACAATGAAAAATGGCAATTTCTTTCCATCGAATCTGTAAAACAGCATTGTAGAGGGAGACGTGGAATGGTACAAGGACAGGCTTGATGTCTGGCTCCTTTCTATGCCTTTGACAATATCCACTGGCAATAATGTTGAGTTTCCTGTTTTCTTAAAAAAAATTCACAATCTTAATTAGTGTAAAATTGCTATATACCATGGGAACAAATTTAGCTTTAATTTCTCTTTTTACTCATTTTGGTACCTATAACTCATTGGGGCTTATGCTTCAGTGACATTTAGGATGTGACAAGGAGGTTTGAGTGATGTCAAACAGCAGATTGACCCTAATGAAATGTTAAGCAGAGCTTAAATGCGTATGTAGAGAAGGTTGAATAAAACAAGAGATGCAGATAATTTAGTAAAACCCACTTCAGAATAAAGGCAGATGTATTCACTTGGTCTGCTGCAAAATAGTCTGATAAATACGATAATTTTTACTTTCACTGCTAAACTAGAGTTTTTAATGAGAGATTATTAAGCATCTGTTTCTTGAATATTTAGGTAAAACTGCTTATAAAATAATTTACATGAAGTCATCACACCTAAATATCAAGATGATATCTATATATATGAGAAATAAGAATAGAAATCCTAAATTTCACTTGTGTCGCAACAAATAATGATTTCTACAACACCCTGACAGTTTCAATCTTTTCTTTTCTTTTTCTTTACAATTTACATCCAAATTGGAGATCTACAAAATCTGCTTCCAAAGTACTGCAAATGAAAGGCAAAGGGAAAGAAAGCAGCTTATTTTAATTTAGTATTTCCACCCAGTGCAGGAGCCTGAACGCTAGCAAGTACTCACCGAGGCTGCAATACAGGCAGTTAGCATAATTTTGCTGGAATTACGCTGTATTTACAGACTTCGACACTGGTGGGTGCTAACATTTTATTCCCCTGCGCGAGGCGTGCATCCAGTCACTTCTAACAGCGCTGCCGGGGCTGAGCAGCCTCCGCTCCAGCGCCAGCCAAGTCGCGCTTCGGTTTTGTTCCCTTTGGGTTTTAAGCAAAGAGAGAAAAATAGAAGCAAAAATATTTTTTTTTACCTTGCATGCTGTCTGTTGTGGGGCTTGTGTTCAGCTGCGTCTCAGTCGCAGAACACCTGCCGTTTTCTTCTGCTGCTAATTGTGTGACAGGCTCATATCGCAATATGGCATCCAGATCATGGAAAAACTTCATGGTTTTAGTGACATCCCCAGAGTTGTGGGCATATTTAACCGTTCTGTATTCGTACTTCAGGTTTTTGTACTTTGCACGGCACTGTTTCCAGTCCCTGCACACTCCCAACTCCTGTAACCTTTTAGCAATGTAGATAAATATTCCTTTATTCCTCAGGGTGCCGTGCAGTTGCTTTCTGATATTTTTTTCTGACCAGACGCTTAACAAGGCTTTAACCTCCTCCTCAGTCCAATGCTTCCCTGCTCCACTCTCCATGTTGAAAGTGACCTGGAAATGATTCACTATTTCTAGCCAAGATTTTGTTTCCTAGGAAACCAGACGGCTGGTTGTCAGTAAGCTCCGCCGAGATGAAAGGATCTAGTTTTACTGGCTCAAGCTGCCTGAGGGGAGTAACTTGAGACACTGCCAAATAAGCAGGCTCGGCGTTTGAGCCCGTCGAGGGAAGTGGCTCCGCCGGCGGGGAGGGGAGACCTCGGCCGGGCTGGGCCGGGCCGGGGCTGCTGTGACTCCTCTTAGGGAGTCAGTGCGGGCACCAGGGTGCGAGAAGGGACGGAAAAAGAGTCTGTTTCGTTCCTTTAAAAAAAAACCAAGCCCAACAAAACAAAGCACCATCGCGCACACCCCCCCACCCCCCTTGTGGCCCGGCCTCTGCCGGGAGGCCCCGGGCAGCCCCTGCTCGGGAGGGGGCACGGCCGCGGGACCCAGCCTTCCCCAGAACGGTCGCGTTTAGGATCGTCCTGCCCTACATCTTCACATCTCTGTGCACTGTTTGCCTCTGAACTGCAGGCCGTAGAGACACATTTTATATATTAGTGTTGTTTTAATAAAAGCTGGCATACTTAAAGTCTGTCTCAGCTGGTAAAGTGGTGCAAGCATTGTGGTAATGACACTGAGATCCCATGTCTTTTGTCACTGCTAAGTGAAAGATGTAATCCAATGCCTTGACCAGGGCCTTCCTTGGGGTGCCTGCTTCTCTCTTCCTAGTGATTTAGCTACTATTTATAGAGACCATACCAGTATTAAAATGGAAATTTCCTGTAATATTAACATTGCAATTACAAGTGGCTGAATGCAGTGCATTAACCTTTAAGTCTTACTACCAGTCTTCATTCATAGATGGAACATCTTCCCGAGTTAAAGCAAATGGCTTTAAGAATGTCCTCATCTCTGATTATTTTCTTTGAAGAACTGTGTCAATAACAGGGTAAATTTGTTCAGATATGTGGGAAGTTTGGTTTGTTTTGCTTTCTGTAAGAAAGCATTCTTTACAATTTTTGCTTTACATCCAACTGGGACTTGTAAAAAATAAAGGGATTTTATGAACTGGAGAAAATTGGCAATGGGCGTGTCAGCTGTAGATTAGCATCCATTCTATTGATTTTTGTGCCCAATTTTATTGTTGTTTATAATAAATAATTCCAGTGACTTCAACTGAGTTAAATCAGTCCAATGAACAAATAGGACATTAGTTGTATTTCTCTTTTTAAGAAAAACATGTTTCCTATTCAGACATTATTAGATATGAGAGTGGACAGGAGCTTACCTGTCCACCAGAATCCTGATGAATATTACAGGCACAGGCAGGCACATAGCAGCAGTTTTGTTATAGGCAACGCTGCCTTATTTCAGGAAGTCTTTTAAAGGGAGATGGAGCAGTCTGTACTGTTATCCACAGAGAAAATTCCAGTCTGCAAAGCAAACCCTTTCAATGGAGAGGGACTCGATTACAAATCATGGTCAGGTGCTCAGTCCTCTGCCTGCCTTGGGCAGGGCAGCATCAGGGAATCTGCGGTACACCCAGGGGACCCATTGGGGGTAGGGCTATGTTTATGTACTCAGATGCTTTCATCAGAGGGTCTGCATAGCTTTTAGAGGTGTAAATACTAGCTTTTCTGCCTAAGTGCAAAAATGCAAAAGCTTCTGCATAGATGATCAGTGGAAAAGACAATCCATTCCCCTAAGCAACACCATCAGTTTTTAATAACATCTCACAATCCAAGGCAGAATAGCACTATAGAACCAATACTATGGCCTAGACCGTTATGCCTCTAAAAATGGCTTTTCCAATTAAGCATCTGTTTTTACGTTATGCCCATACTGAAATTGAAGTCCAGTAAGAGCCTAAGCCAGTGCTCATTAGTGGAAAGATTACCAGTGACTTCAGTGGACTTAGGTACAAACCTTATGTGACTGTCTTGAAATAAAGCATAACACAGGCAAGAAACCTGCAATTTACCACAGCAGTTATAAGTCTGTAAAATAAAACAATAAGCCTACATTAAAATTCCATTTAAAAGACACCTATCCATTGTATGTTAAAGTGTTTCATAATCACGTCAGTGCTTAATGTTAATTTTATTTTGTCCATAGGGGCCAGGAGAGCGCTGGAATTGTGACAAGTGATGGCGAGTCATCCCAGGCATTCAAAGTGCACAAGGTAAAATTGCAAATAAATGTTTTGTATTCTTAAGTGAGATGCATGTAAGTTAGTTTCAGCAAAGAAACAATGTAGTTAGAGAAAAAGTAACATGTTTGATGGGCTGTTTTGATTTTTTCAGTGAGAGTATCTCATTTTGTTACCTGTTTTGAGTGTATGCTTAAAAAGAACCTGCCAGCGTTGTCCTGATAGGTGTTTCTGTGTATACAGTGTCAGACACACAGAAGATTAGCCAGAGCATGCTAATGATGTCACAAAAACTTTTTACCAAAGTCACCCTGCACCTCTGCAGATTTGGAAGAGCATTGATGCTCTTCTTGATCTCAGAAAGAAAAAAAAAATACTGTTACAGACTATGCACAAGGAAATGAATGACTAAATCTTACATTAGTGAGACTCAAGGAAGTGGCAACTGCTTTACCCATAGGTAGCAATAAACAAAATCTAAGGCAGAATGGAGGCCTGAGAAGGTCACAGAGACTTTCTTGAGCTGATAGAATCACGGGGGATGTTACAAGACACATAATGAACACAGCCCTAGAAGTATCTATTTTTAGTCAGGGAATAGATTCTTCCATGAAAATCCTCAGCACAAAAATTTTTTTTCCCATTCTTTCCCATGTCTTTCAGGTTATTTGCCTTTTTCTTAAAATTCCATTCCTTTTTCTGCTTTATCAAGATTAAGCAGAAAAAGAACTTAGTCACCAAACAAATAAAACCAAACAAAACTTTTTCTTTTCTTTTTCTCCCAAAGGGAATGGGTCTTATAAATCACGTCTTCAATGCAGACAGCCTGAAGAAGCTGTACCCTTCAAACCTTGGTATTGGGCACACGAGGTACTCCACCTCAGGAATTTCTGAGCTGCAGAACTGCCAGCCTTTTGTTGTAGAGACTCTTCATGGGAAGATCGCTGTGGCACACAATGGGGAGCTAACAAATGCTGCACAACTCAGAAGGAAGGTTAGTACCTCTTCTGAGGGCTCTGGCATTGTTTCTTTCTGAGTGTGAGGCAGAAATGAGCAATATGGTTGCTGTGACTTTTCCTTAATACCAAACTGTTTGGGGTTATGAAAGAGCTCCCTAACCAAAATAGATCATTTTGGGGGGAAAAAATCCTCTAAAGGGGATTCTGCCTTGATATCTCTTTCTGGATCTGTTATATGCAATTTCATATTTTCTCTTCTATATTTTAACTCTCTTCCCAGAGCATGCACAAAGCTAATTAAATGGCCCAAACATGAATTTATATTGCCACCCTGAATATTGGTGGCATTAATTTTGTTTGCAAGCAGAGCAAAGGAATGAGATGAAAAAGGAAAAATGTAGTACTACTGTAGAAGTCTGTCCGACCTCATTTTACGTGATTTGTTGGAAGAAACTTGGCATTATTATGCTGTGATCACCCGAAGCACTGTAAAACATTGGTTCATTGCACCAAGGTGTTGTTAGGTTCAAATCTGAGCAGTGTGATGTGAGATTGCTTTTTTTAATGCTGGTAACACTTTTGGTTTGTGTCTTAAAAGCTTATGCGGCACGGTGTGGGACTGTCGACCAGTTCTGACAGCGAACTGATCACCCAGCTGCTGGCTTTCACACCTCCGCTGGAAAACGACGATACGGCCGACTGGGTGGCAAGGTGAGGGGCGTGGGCTTCACAGTCAACAGCGGCCATTAAACCTCAGCCTGATGTGCAGCTGTAGATGCACGCAGCTGTTCGTGTGACGCACAGTTCCGTTCACCTATGTCTCGTTCCAGAATAAAAAACTTGATGAAGGAAACTCCGACTTCATATTCATTGCTAATTATGCACAAAGACATAATCTATGCAGTACGTGATCCATATGGGAATCGCCCGCTCTGCATTGGTCGCCTTATTCCAGTAGGGGACATGAATGGAAAAGGTAAACTATACATATGTATTTATGTATGACTCTCCATATGCATATGCATGGTCTGTGTGAGAAATCACTGATCTAAGTAATTAAAGCTACACTTACTGAGGTGTAAGTAGGAATATGTGATGCAAAAATCAGTTTTGAAAAATCAAAACAAAAAAATTTGATAAAGAGAAAAATCATCTATAGGAAGTATGCAAAATTCCATTCTCAGATACAGGGAATCTTAGTGGCCTAATGACAGCCACAATTAGGCAGCCCAACTGTAATACAATTTAAATGATTCTCATTGCTTAAACAAGAAAGCAGGGATGAACAGAATCACACAGGGGTTGAGGTTGGAAGGAAGCCCTGAAGGTCATTGGTCCAAATCCCCTGCTCAAGTCAGGCCACTTAAAACCAGTTGCTCAGGACAATGTTTAGAAACAAGTCCGGTTTCTTCCTTTCTTCTCCTGTAGTAAGGTGGGCAAAAAGTGCTGGATTACTTGTAATGGATCTCTGAATTCCAAGCAACGCAGTCACATGTAGTGACTGGACCATTACACAATCAGTTTATGGGAAAAATTCCTTGTGTTCATGTTCAGCCTGCAAATCAATTTTCCATTAAGTGAGATTAAAATATCTTCATTTGTTTAAAACTAAAATAATTCAAAGGCAAAGCAGTAAATGCTTCCATATCTTCAGAAAACTGAGTAATTTTAACCACAAGAAAAATTACCAAGATTTTTTAAAGCATACAAAAGACATTCCTACCCTATGTGACGCAATTAGATTTTTCCTGTGGTTGACTCTCAGAAGTCTCATTGGAATTCAATCCAGCATCCATTGTAATCGAAAGCATCTATCAACTATTTAGCATAGGAAAAGTAAGGAGTTTCTTGTGTAAACAAAAGTAACTATGCCTATCTAAAGTCACTGACCTAGAATTTGAAAAGTTTGAAATAGTGCAGGGATAACAAAGGTGGGAACAGCTGAACTGACTGTCTTCATGAGCTGTGAACAGGTTTATGATGTTTATTTTGTGGATTTGTTTGGGATTTTTTTTAAATAACAGAAAGGTGGAAACAGTGGAATGCTATACATTTTAGTTAGAAATTACAATAGTCTTTAATTGCACTCTTGGCAACCATAGCAAGCCAGATACTGCAGCAAAAATGCAATTGTGGGGGGTCATGGTAGCAGAAATTGGGGACTCTAACTGAAATCTTTTATTTCAGGAAAAGATAACACTGAAACAGAAGGATGGGTTGTCTCTTCTGAATCATGTAGCTTTTTGTCTATTGGTGCAGAGTAAGTGGCCTGATTCTCACTTTATCTGAAAGCTCTTCCTTAGGCAGTGATTAAATATTAAATCCCAAGTTGCCAAATACCATAATTATAACAACATGAAAGACACCAAGGTTTAGTTTGCTGTGGAGGATGTTTTTGCTAGTCCCTGTTTTTGCCATTTTATTTTCTTTAACAGATGATTGTAAAAATAGAATTATGTGTGCAGAAAGTAACAGTAAAGACAACTACTATCACAAAGTAGTGATTAGTACTCTTACTTGTTGCATTATACCTGATTAACCATATAATTTATTTATTTTGCCCCCTTATTTCCAGCAGCATAGTTGTATTACAAAATAATTCTTCACCTACAGAAAAGTTACACTGGTAGCTCACAGGCTGAAATAACCTGAGTTATAGCATATGCTATGTATATATGTAGTACATACATACATAGTATGTAGCATATGTCTGCTAAGCTGGTCTCCTTGTTAGAAAAAAATTAACTCTTTCTGAAACTTCTTCAAAATTTCTGTTAAGAAAAGCTCACTATGTAGGACAATCAGCTGAATCCTGTGTTTTTCAATAAAGCAATTTTGTCTAAACTTCTGCTGTAGCTAGTGCTACCTGCCTACTGCTAGTATCTGACCAGTGAATAAACACAGATATGCTCACCTCTGATTTGTATCTCCAGAATATTTCAATATTTTGGGATAGATTTAGATGTTAGAATAGCCACCTGAGGACTCACTAAAGGATCTAAAAAAATGTTTAATAAGGTTAAACACTTCAACATAATATACCTAAACAATTACATCTGCAGATTTGAGAAATATAAGGTACATTTTTAGTCAGCTTTATGTCATTTGGGGGTAGCTATCAGTCATCTCCAGACATATATTTCTCTAGATTTGGCTTATGAGGCAGAATTATTTTGGCTACCACCTCTATTCTTGATTATATTTCTTATATTGCACTATAAGGTTCATTAGCTTTCATAGAAAAGTTCTCTAGTATTGATACAGGACTATATTATTGAAATATATTCAATCTCGATTAAGCCTGCACAGTATGTCTCACACACAGGACAAATACCATAATTCTCTGGTACTAAGTGTAGTATTTTTACTTAGTTTATTGCTTTTGGATATTAATTCAGACTGTTTTAGTAAGGGTCAGTTGTCTTAGCATGTTGGTCTTAAAATGCTTCAAGTCAAATCCTAAGATGGAAGCAAGTTGTAATGTTAGGATGTTCAAAAATACTTTTTCCTGTCAGTTGACTCTTCAAACTTAGTTTGAAGTTTGAAGTTGAACTTTTGAAGTTGACTTCAAAATTATCATCCAGCTTCAGGACATTTCTAACTTCTCTGTATTTCTTTTTCAAGGTATTATCGGGAGGTCCTTCCTGGAGAGATTGTGAAAATATCCAGACATGACATCCAGACACTGGATGTTGTACGAAGACCTGAAGGAGATCCATCAGCATTCTGCATCTTTGAATATGTTTATTTTGCAAGACCAGACAGTATTTTTGAAGGTACAAAACTGTTACATACAGAGCTCTTCCCTAAACAGTGCAAGATGTTATCCTGGAGCACAATGTCTCTGGGATCATAGTAGAGTACCACTGAATATAAGCTTACAGAGCACAGCTGGGACAGAATGGGCTGGCAAAGCTTTTGAGATAAAACTCATCAGGAGAAGCATGTAACATCGCCTTCCTGTTTCTGGATGTGGATGCAGCCTCAGATAGGCTGCCTGCTTACTCCTGCAGGAGGGATGAAAAGGGCCACAAACATGATTAAGGTAGATGAAATATCTTTTAAGTGAGAGACTGAAGAAAGGAACTTTATTGGGTCTTGGGAAACATTTTAAAAATTAGACTTGTGAAATAGGATTTACAAAATAACTATTTTGATATTTTTCTTTGCAATAAGTGTCATTTCAGGAAGATGCGTGTAATTTAGCATGTAAATCTATGCATTTTCTAAGTATTTAGCATTGTCAGTGTAATGCTTTTATTATTATTTCAATAGAAGCCCTCAAAATACTAGCCAGGACTCTCATATGTGGCAAACAATCTCTTCATTGCTTTCTTAGGGACATGCTATCCATTGATCCTGTACAATTCCCCACCCTTATAAAGCCAGTTTCACCGCAAAATCCTTTTCTTTCATGATCACCTTACCCCCTTCAGTATCCTCACTTCTCACATTCCTTGGTACTGCTGCTGTAGCTTTTGCTATGCCTCATCACAACACTTCCAATTCTTTCCCATGTTGCAAATTTTTTAGGACCTTAAAAGCTTCTGAGTCCCCTTATCCCCTTACTAAATTCAGGGTGAATTTTGCCAACTGATTCAAAGTCAGTAGTGGACAGAAGCAGACAGAAGGTTTGCATAAATTTTGTCTGGTGGAAAAAGAAGTCTAAAATTAGAAAACGCACATTATGAACAGGCAGGCATAAATTCTATTTCTTTCCTTCTGCAGATAGATTTTGTAATATCCACAGGACCTTTAGTTAGTTATCCAGTTAGGGAAAACTGGATTTTAATTCTCCATGTAGTGATATGAATTGTGAATGTTGGAATGTGACATTATGGAAGGAAATAAAAAATGACCTTACGCAAGTGACCACTTATTAGTTCTGGAACTTTTCTCACTGACTTCTGTGCCTACAACTTGACACAGAAATTCACAGAGAAAACTGAGAGGAAATCTAAATCATGCAGATCAAGAAAAACACTTCTTTCTATTCTTAGGTCAGATGGTGTATTCAGTCCGCAGAAGATGTGGGCAGCAGCTTGCTATCGAAGCACCTGTGGAAGCAGACCTGGTCAGCACTGTTCCAGAGTCTGCAACCCCAGCAGCTCTTGGTTATGCTCAAAAGGTATATGTTACCTTGCCTTTTCCCCCCCCCCAAGCATAGTTATACACATCTCTTTTTGTAATGGACTATAATGATGTGGGCTGTTAGAGTATAGCATATTGATAAAGCTCTAGTATCTTCAGTATGTAGGCTACTCCTATTGAGTCATCTGCTTGTTTTTGTTGTCATTATTCCTCTATATTAAGGTATTTAAACATTTTTTGGTTACTGTGAAGTCATACTAAGTCCTAAGGTCGCTTTAAAAAACAGTAACTGAGACTAACAAGTCCTTCAATATTAATTCTGTTTAACTGTCTCCTGTTTGCAGTGTGGACTACCATATGTTGAAGTACTCTGTAAAAATCGATATGTAGGGAGAACATTTATCCAGCCAAATATGAGGTTGCGGCAACTTGGTGTTGCAAAGAAGTTCGGTGTTCTGTCTGATAATTTTAAAGGCAAACGAGTTGTTATCATTGATGATTCAATTGTGAGAGGCAATACCATTTTACCCATA
>WAAG01011084.1:6906-17702 GCA_013390105.1 Tichodroma muraria | reverse complement strand
ACTACTGAGAGAATCAGGAGCCAAAGAGGTAAGTTAATTTTAAGTCAGTATAAGAAAGATGTAAATAGAAGTTGATGGGAGGTTAAAGCACAGGGGCTTGCCTTCATTTGTACTGCACATTGTTGCCTTATTTAAAAGGGCAAATGTGGAAACAACAATGGTTAGTGTGTGTTTACTGTGAAGACAGGTTAAGAAGGTTCTTCTGCATGAGTGTGACTTTTGGGTGATTGAGGTGACAGGGACAGGTCTCTACTTACAAAGCACTGTCTGGCAAATAAAAAAAGAATGGAATACAAATTAGTTAAGATCAGAAAACCAAGTATTCCTGATGTGTGACTTGTGGACGTGCAAAAAGTGCAACCATATACTGCAGTAAATACCACATCTCTTAAGTCACCAGAGCACCATTTTTTTAACTGATAAAGATTTTTTAAGCAAAACAGTGTGCAGGTCAGTCACTGGAGCAAAAATGTCCTGTATAATGTTTGATTTTGTAAGCTGAAACTTGTTTATCAATAACTGAACACCATAGAAGAGAAGTAAAATCAGGATGGAACCTTCTAAGAACATTAGGAAATACTGTAAAAAACAAGTTCTAAAACTGTCTTACCTTCTCCTGCTGTGTTGGCATCTGAAAAATCTTTATCTTACTTCTTAACCCTTCAGTGATTTCTGTGCAGTGCTGTGTTCTGTTCACTGTCACTGTGCAGAACTGAGACTTTGCTATTATGTTATGATCTGCTGACCATCAACTTATATCAGGTGTTTTGAAACTATTTCTATTCAGGTCCACATCCGTGTAGCTTCACCTCCCATAAGATTTCCTTGTTACATGGGTATAAACATTCCAACTAAAGAAGAACTCATTGCCAACAGACCTGAATTTCATGATCTTGCAAACTATATAGGTAAATGCTACTTTCTTTCTTTTTTTTTCTTGTAAGAGTTGTCAACTTGTATTTTATAATCCAATTCAAAATAAAGCAGAACATATCAAGGCACCAGTGGCAAAACTGACTAAAGAACTGTAAGGTGGGTAAGCTAGGTTTCTGCATTGTGAACAAGTACTGTGTGGATCAAACCAATTCAGCTTCATACTTTTTGTTTTAACACAGGGAGCTGTGTTTGTCAAAGCAATAGAAAGTATTAGAATAATTACATAAGCATAAGTTGCAACTAAAGTATGACAACAAAGCTTTACAATACTTAAAGTTCCTTCTGAGAAACTTGACAAAAAGGTGCTACTGCAGTCAAAATACCAGGAAGAAAATAAGTAGTGAAAATCAGTCCTATATTGAAAAGCAGATGTAGTTTCACTTCCATGAGATATTCATAAAAATATATTCAGAATTTGTAAACACCCACTGACTTTTCTACAAATTGGCATTTATGTAAATAATTTTAACTGCATTATATATTTCACTTTGAAAGAAAGTGAAATATATAATGCAGTTAAAATTATTTAAAATACATTTAAAACCAATCAAATAATGTTAAAAACCTTCTGAAATTTCAAGTCATTTGCAGCCAAACAAAAGTAAGATGGACAGTTTATGTTCCACTGTAAACTCTGATTTCTTGTGTTAAATACTTACTTTTCCTGTCTAATACTGCGATGAATTCTTTTTCCCAAAATTATTGTGAAGGTGTGTGGAAATATTTCAAGTTTGTAGGATCTCGTTTTTAAGTATTATTCACCACACGAGTGAAAGGATAGAAAAGTAATGATATGAAAAGGCTATCAAACATTCCTACTGCTAGAAAATTTGCATGAATTGCATAATGATTATTTTTTTTAAGATGATGGTCTTCCCCTCCTCCAGGTCCCAGAGTGGCTTGGTAGTCCTTGGTGCTCAGATTTGGAAAGCACTAGCCACACACATTTACTTCCAGACCTGAACTAAGGTTAACTCTGGGAGACTACAGGGAGTTCAGGGAGTCTTAGTACACACTCTGGACTTTGCTTCTGTTTTTGCAGTTATGTGTCACATTTTTGTTCCCAACAGAGCCTTCTGTCTAGATTTCAGTGAGTCTGCTCCCTGCACCAAGCACTTGAGAAGGGCAAGACTTACTACAATCTTAAAATTTTTCAATCATTCTCTTTCATAATCCATGCATTTCCAATGAAAGTTGCATTTGGTACAATATTGCAGCTTTAACTGATGACCCTTTATTTCCTTTAGGAGCAGACAGTGTTGTCTATCTTTCTGTGGAAGGGCTGGTATCATCTGTGCAAGAAAGCATCAAAGCAAGACAAGACAACAACCCTAAAACCCACAAGTCACTCACTGGAAAGCTTGGTCATTGCACAGCATGTCTCACTGGAGACTATCCCGTTGAGCTAGAATGGTGAACTTTTAGTGGATGGACATCAGTTCATGTGTTGTTGAATGTATCTTTTCAATGATGCCTTCTTGCTAAATAGCCTTCTTGCATTTAGGTCAAACAGAAGCCTTATGACAGCTAACTAATTACTGTTACTAAAACACATCTTTAAGTAAAGGCTTAAAGAAAGTCTGATGTGCTGATGAAAACAACGTAAGCAGATTAAAATACAAAATCATAGTTTTGATGCACAGTTGTGCCTTCTATTTTCTCAAAAAATGCTACAAAAACCAAAGTTTTTTTAATTATGTAGAAGTTACAGAGTTTGTTGTTTTGGTCTTGCCCTAAAAGCTTCCAAGCTTCCCCATTAGACTTGTTCACAAAGCACAAATCGTGTGATGATGCAACTTCAAATTATCAAAGTCTTAATGCAAAAGTGTCTGAAGTTTGCTCTTCTCCTTAGGAAAAGTACCAGATTCTGAAGAATGAAACTGCTTCCTCAGCAGTTGTTGCTTAGGCTTTTTAAGAATAGAAGTATGTAACTTTTGCATACAGCTTTTAATTGAGGCCTTTGTAACAGATTCTATGCACATGATGTCTAACATGATTTTTAAAAATGAAGACTCAGGGAAATGCTCAGCCAAAAGCTATCTAGTTTTGTAACTTTAAAATTCTGTTTTAGAAGTCATGTAATTACATTATGTTTGTGTGCTTCTATCAATTGTCAATACAGTGTGGAAGAAGAAAAAAATACTTGGCACTGCCATTCTTTTTTCTGTTTTATGCCTTGTCTTCTCTGGGATAAGTCCGATAATTTCTGAAGTGTACTTTTCATTTGTCAACATCCAAAGTAAACTAAAAAAAAAATCCCAACTTTCCATACTTAACAGTAAAACTGATATATCAAATGAAAATCATGAGTTGTTTTGGATATAGTCTTATTTTACTACATTACTGCTGTTAGAATAAATGTAATGCTTAAAGAAACTCAAGTGTTCTGAAGAACCATTAGCTGTTAAATGCATTGTGTTCACTTGGTCACCACTACAGTTACTGGTATACAGGAAGACCACTTGGACAATGAACCACTAGCTGGAAATGGAAAAGCACCTTTTCAAAACTATTGCAAATTTTGGCAAAATTTTAAAAATATTTTGTAATACCAGCAACTTTATTTTAGATTTTCTATTTAATATTGTGTTTTTTGGCCTTATAATTGTTTGTGACACTGTTAAAAAAATAAATAGAAAAGTTTAAGAGCTTCTTCCTTCCCCATTATCTTCCATATAGCTGAGAATTACAGGATTACTAATTAAATTCAAAAGGGAGTTTTATGTGGGATTTGTAGCAATTGTGCCTGATTGACAATCACAACACGAGAGTCCTAGTTTGAAGAAGCATGTAAATCCACGTGCTTTAATGAAGTCAAGACTGTGACTTGTGCAGTGGAATCAGAACCTACTTGCAGCCAAACCTGCGGGAGAACCTAGATGTGATGAGCGTGGGGTTCTTACTGGCTGCTTCACCAGCACCCAGATCTGCATATTGGGGCAGGTAGGTGGATCTCTTCTAACTAGCAAGTTTGGGTTTTTTTAACAGAACCATAACAGTTCACCTGGACAGTAAATTAAACAAAACCAGAACAGGGTGGACACTGACCACCTCCTCTTCCAGGTTAAGCAGGAAGGAGTAATGAAAAAAACCAGAAAAACTTCTGTGAATATTTTTCACTGTTCTTCTTTCCCACCCTCAAAAGAAAATCATTTTTAGAAGGGCTAAGTTGAGCTCTTAGATTACAAATAAATGTGAGGAGAGTTACACGTCTCCGTTATATGGGAGATGAACATTTAGATGCACAGTGTAACAAGTCTATCTGTCTGAAATCATCCACAGGACTGGAAATGAAACTTGTGCAAATTCTCTTTAAATGTGCTTCCAAAAAAATGCTATTTTTGAAGTCTACTAATAATTGCTTTATCACTAATTAATGTGATTTAAGCATTGGGTGGCATAATTCTAATTTTAAAAAAAATTAGTCCCATTGCCTTTTTCCCCCTCCACGTTATGCAAGTAAAATTCTGTCTGCTGCTGTGAGCACTGTAATTTTTGGATGCACTGCAATACTGAATCTTTATTATGTATTTTTCAAAATCTTAAAGAGGAGATACTTTTCAAGTGTCATTGTATTCTGACAACTGGATTAATGCTTCAGATTACTAGACCCTCTTTATCACATACAGCCAACACACGCATCAGTGAGCGTGCTGAAAGAGAAAACTCTGGCTTTAGGTGTCGCTATTTGCATTAATGTTTACTGTGAAACCGTTTCTGCTGTATTACCAATGTGCAACTCTGCCAAACTATCACTTAGAGAATGTGAAAGACAGTAGAAAGCTGATGTCTTAACTTCTCCCATGCAAACATTAAAAATGGTTATGAACTGGTCTTGTCGTTCTTTCCTTCTGAGGCATCACCGGCACCATGCACGGAGGCTTATTTAATAAGGACACCTTGAATGAGCCTCGGAGCCAAAGCAAATCATTTACTGGCAGGGTGGTGAAGCAATGGTGCAGGTTGGCCAGAGGTGTGGATGCCCCATCCCTGGGACGTGTCAGGCTGGATGGGCCATTGAGCAACCTGGTCTATTGAAAGGTGTCCCTACTCACAGCAGGGTGTTGGAACTAGAGGATTTTTAAGGTCCCTTCCAATCCTTAACATTCTAAGATTCCATGACTTTGTGTCATTAAATCACGCACGCGGCGCCCAGGGCGGTACCGGTGTACCCCGCCCAGCACGGCTCCCGCTACCCTCACCATCATTCCCCGCTGGCGGCCCTAAAGCGTATCCGGGGGCAATACGATCTGGCCCGGGAGCTGGGCCTGGCCTGGCTGCAGCAGCCGCTCCAGAGGATAGTCCAGGCGTTGCTGCAGGGCCGCTCCTGGCACGGTCCAGGGACCTCCCACTCCCAGCACAGGGAAGGGCGGAGCTGCCGCCCCACAGCCCGGACGTGACATGCTCGCCCGCCCACGGCGTACCACCGGCAGGAAGGCCCGTACCGTCTTTTCGGCCGGAAGGGACGGACACGAGTAAACTGTGAGCGTGAGGGGAGAACCCTGCCCTTCGCCCGAGCCACCTGCATTTGTTTTGACCCCTTTCCCATGCCTGCCGGGGACAGCGGGGAAGGCTTTGCGGCACTCGCTGTTCCTCTCGCTCTCTCCTGCCCTCAGGAAGCAATGGCGCGGGGCTCTGGCGGAGCAAGCGCTGCTTGTGGCTACCCAAACGGCGCGACGGCCGCTGGCCAATGAGAGCGCGCTATTTCCGGGTCCCGCCAATCGGAGGCGCCGCCGCTGCCGGGCTGGGGCGGGGCCAAGAGGGCGCCGGGAAGTGGCGCGGTCGAGGATCGCGAGGGGCGCCGGGGGCCGGCGGGCCGTGCTCGTCCCGTGTGGAAGCGGGGTAACCTGAAAGAGGAGAGCGGGGGCCGTAACCCGGATCACCGGGCACCGGGCCGTCCGGTCACCGGGCCGGGCTTGGCGGTGGGCTCGCGGGGATGAAACGGGCACCAGCACGAGCAGTGCCCTAAAAGTTCACGTGTTGGGGGTTTCTGCTTGTGTGCTTGTGAAGAAAGGATTCGTATTTCACAATTCCATTGAAGGAGTTACTAATTAATTAAGCTGTGTTACTGAAGTTACTAATTTAGTGATGCCTAGCTTTAAAAATAAAAGTGTAACGGTGAGGAACACACTACTTCTGTACAAGTCAAGAATCCAGCTTTGCATCTTTTGCAGTCTAAGGCGTGGTAGAGCTGTATATTCTCTGCCATGGATCTTTTTTTCTTCTTTTTTTTTTTTCCCCCCCTTCCTTCCTGGTGGTGTTTCGTGTGTCTTTGTAGTCCGACTGGAGTGTTGAAAGCGAGGCGGTGTCAGTGCAGCCTGGTGTGTGGTTCTCCCGGGGGACTGAAGCGATGCAGCCGCGATGACGCTGCAGGAGCTGGTGGCTCGGGCAGCCGCCCTGCACTCGGACAGAGCAGCAGTTTGGTTCGATGGATGCGCTGGGAAGCCTCCAGCGTCCTACACCTACGCCACGGTGGCTGAGCTTGCCGTGGAACTGACAGCTTTCCTCCAGAAGCGCTGTGACCACCAAGGCAAATGTGCAATAGGCCTTTACTGCTCTCCGGGAATAAACCTGCCATCTTGGATCTTAGGGTAATGGTTTGAATGCTCCGTGTTGTTTTTTGAGCGTCATCTCTGTTAAAGCAAATTTTACAGTTTGTTTGTATTTTTAATAACAACAAAAAAGTAGTAATTGCGTAGTAGCGCAGTCAGGGTGCTGGAGTCTTCCCAACATTTAGGGAAAAAGATGTCAATATGACAATCTTTTGAAAAGCCAATGCTAAAATATTTCTGAATCTTAAGCCTTAAAGCTGTAAACTGTAACTGCATCTCTTCATTAAAAGTGATATAGCATGTTTATGGAAATACAAGAAAATTAATGACTAGTATCTTTGTTCTTGTTTAAAACTGGAAGTGATATGACAGAAAACGTCTATTGAGAAAAGGTCTGTGCAGGTTTTTTTAATGTATGTCTTACTGGAAAAAAAAAAAAGGATTAGGTGAGTGCAAATTCCATGTTTTAAGCTAAATGAACATACATTTAGTGTTCCATTACAAATATTACGAAAAGAAGTAATGAGCAGTGTAACACTAAAGTGCTATTGATTAACTCATGGCTAGGAAGTTGAAATGCTTGTCATCTCAACGCTCATGTTAATCCAGCAATTTTTAAAATCCTCCTTCTGCTGACGAATTCTAATGTTTGTATCCTTTATGTAGGTATCTTTTGTATCCCTAGCGTTTATGATGGAATAGACAATCACAGGATCACAAGCATACTTTTTTCAGCGCTTGTGATTATCCGGGAGCGCCGCTGGAGGGGGCAGCGAGCGGCCGCTGCTGGGCAGGGAGCGGGAGCGCCGGGACGCGCGGCTCCTCCGCCTGCCTTGTAGGAAAGACATCCCAGTGCGTGCTTAGATTTTCTTACGCTGCGTGCTTTGCACTCGTAGGAAAGCGTTTTCAGCATGCAGGCTTTTGGTGCTTTTTAGAACGCGTTATACGTGTTGTATGTGGGTGAATGGAAAGGTTACATTTCTGTTTCTAGTCAATACCAGGAGGTTTTAAAATGTGATGCTGTTGATGTCAGTGATACCTTTTGTCATCACTGACTTGCTTGGCCAGAAATAATACTGCATGTTTTCATCTAGCTTTAATCTTTTCCCTTGCCGTAAAAGACCAAAAGGCAGCACTGATTTTCATCCTACTTTGTTACCAAGATCTTTAAAAGTCATGTTATGACTACATTTTCTAGCTCAGACAACTATAAAAGTATAAAAGAAATTTTAGCGAAATCTAAGAGGATTTTCTTACGTTTCTTTTTTTTAATTGTTTAAAACATTTGTGTTTTATTAGAATCCTTCAAGTTCCAGCTGCCTATTCACCTATTGATCCAGATGTACCACCAACCATATCCACTTACTTCATGAAGAAAAGCAATCTTCAGTATATTCTTGTTGAGAATGACAAAGTAAATGTAAGTGTTCAGGCTTCTACAGGAAGCATTAAAGGGCAATATAGGTATGTGTAGATATGCAGATTGAATTCTGTTTTAATATGCTTGGATGGACTGCTTTTGTTTTTTCATGGCAAGAGGTTGTCTTTCTTATTTAGAAAAGAACGTCTTTAAAATCAGAAGTACAAAACGCTTATCTCTTCAAAATAATTGCCTTCCTTCCTGTTACACTGTTGTTTAGGCAACCTTGTTGGGCACTGATATTGCAAGACTTTTCCAGACTTGTTTCTTTATATGTCAATGCTAAGAGTTGGAAATCTGAAAAGTTAAAAAAGCTCCTGCATTTAATACTTGGGTTTCACTTTGTATAACTCATCCCAAATCTTATACCCTCACTCATTGCAAAGGGAATAGACAGTTACAATTCAGATTCCTTGGTCTTCTGCAGCATTCTTTTGTATATTTTCCCTTTCTTTTTTTTCATTTGCTCAGATAACTGTTTATTTTGCATTCTTGAAGTCTGTGTTCACTCATACTTAATTTATAGAAATACATGAGCTTATAACTGTCTGATGAGTGTCCTCCAAAAGCTGAGGTATGAAAAATCACAGCTTGTTTGTATGAAATGGTGTTTTCTATTTCATTGCATGCAGTAGAACAACAGTCCCTCCTGAGTTCCACTGTTTGAATTGTTCATCTTCTCTTGCAGAAATTCCAGATGTCCCATGATGGCTATTTTTACCACAATTCCTCCGCCATAGAACATATTGGTTTAACTCTCTTCCAAATGAGCTCAAGCAACACTGATTTCAGTTCAGAAGTAGACAATATGAAAAGTAAACATGAGCCTTTCGAAGCTGTGGATAACTCACAGCCAGGATACACCATTTGCCCAGATCGAACCGAAGTAAAAACATCAGAAGCAGGATACGTGGACGCTGGCCAGAAAGACTCTTTAGCATATGTCTTGCATACATCAGGAACTACAGGGATCCCCAAAATAGTCAGAGTACCTCATAAATGTATAGTGCCTAATATTCAGCACCTTAAGTAAGTGTGGTTTTCAGTTTTGCTTTCAAATGCTTTTACAAATTTGATGCTTTTAGAATTTTTTTTTTAATAATTCAGAGGAGTGTACGTAGGGGTTTTGCTGACACAGCTTCACTTCTTCCTCCTTCCTACCACCTTTGTGGGTTTTTTGCTTTTATTTCCAAGTAGAATCATATAACATTTTGTTTCTCTGTCAGTATTATACTTAAATGATGCTTTGCTTTCATTTTTGAGGGCTGTGCTTCAAATAGTACACTGTTGCTCTAAGTTTTGTACCATCATTTGTGTTTTGTGGCAACAAAATTAATGATTTCTTCACAGTTATATTTACTGTGTTCTGTAGTTCTTAAGTCATAATTCCTTTTTAGGCTACCCAGATTTCTTTCCGTTCCATTTCATATTAAAACAGATCTATTATGGAAAGTGCAATATTTTTTCCTTTCTTGTCTTTTCCTTTCTTCTTTGCTTTTTCTTTATTTATTTTTATCCTTTTTAAATGAGCATCTCTTCGTTGAAATATACCTTTCATTGAACTCTATTGGTTTGTAATATGGGTGGGTATCTTCATAAAACACATCATTAGTGAAATCAACAGTTACAGTCCAGGAACTCTTGCTCAAATTACCATCTACATATTCAGAGCTCTCAAGATCTGAGCTTTGCTAATGCATTTCTTTCATGCTTTCATTATTTTAGTTGGGAAGGGTTTTTTGACTGCAAGCATCAGATTTGTAGTTCCTAGCTTTCTTATTTTAGGTCGATATTTGAGATCACACAGGATGATGTGCTGTTCCTGGCTTCTCCTGTCACGTTTGACCCGTCTGTGGTTGAATTGTTCATGGCCCTGACAAGTGGAGCCTCTATTCTTGTCGTACCAAACACCATTAAAATGATGCCCATGGAACTCTCTGCTGCTCTGTTTCACCACCACCATGTGACAGTGTTGCAGGTAGGCAAAATCTAAGTGTCTCCAGTGTCTTGCTTATCACTTTTGCTAATGAGTTTTTTTGTCAGCTTAGAATCTAATGTTAATAGGACAGGAGTACAGTACAAAGCTATTGCTCAAAGGCAATAGCTATCCTTTTTGTTGTATACTGTTAGCTGTCTAGAAAATTACTATTTGATCAAAACCTCAAACATTTTGTGATAGAAAACACTGAGATAAAGATTATTTTAAGAAACCTTTACTTATTAAGAATTAAACCAATTATTCTGTTGATTAAACTTTTTGTTCTGAAGAATCTGGTAATAGAGTAAACTGTTACAGACATTTTAAGCTCTTTTTAATGGGCTTGATCTTGGAGTCTTGTCATAAACAACTTTTAAGTTTTAAAGTTAGTTTTTATGCTAACAGTACAACTAAACCAGTTATACTATATATACCAGCTATATATAGGGTGGTAAGATGTTTGTCATTTTTACAATAATGAGAACAAGGTAATAATTGATTTCAGAGCAATACTTACTGTTTTCCTGTCACCTGCTTATATGAGGCTTCATGCATCTCTTAAGTCTTAAAATGGGTTATCTCCTATATGATTTCATTTTAATAGTTTTAAAGTTTGCAAAATTTAATTCAAGTACCCAGCAAGGCTGAATAAGCCTAGCCTGTACCTGTAGTCCTGACCTGTTTCTCCTGTCCTGTCACTTGCTACTTGGGAGACTGACCCCCACCTGGCTACACCCTCCTTTCAGGCAGTTGTAGAGAGCAAAAAGGTCACCCCTGAGCCCCCTTTTCTCCTGGCTAAACACCCCCAGCTCCCTCAGCTGCTTCTTGTAGGGCTTTTGTGTTTCAGACCCTGTTCAATTGCCTTTTTTTTTTTTTTTTTTTTAAATTGTGTTTGGCTCCAATTGTAGGG
>WAAG01011080.1:11978-48742 GCA_013390105.1 Tichodroma muraria | reverse complement strand
AGATCCGTAACAGGCTTAACCAGGAGCAGAACTCCAAGCTCCAGCAGCAGAAAGAACTCCTAAACAAACGCAATATGGAGGTGGCCATGATGGACAAGCGAATCAACGAGCTGCGTGAACGACTGTACAAGAAAAAAGTTGAGGCACGTCAAAAAGAAAACATTCCTGTAAGATAAACTGTTAAAAGGGCCACACTTCAGTTTATCAAGGGCCTATAAAAACTACATAGAATCTCACTTTTTCCCACTCAAGTAATACAGTTACCTGTGATAAAAGTAGCAGGTCTCTTAAAACTATTTTAAAGTTTCTCATAGACATCCTAAAACTGTAAGACAGAATATGCTTCCTTTTATTTTTCTTTATGACACAGACAATACTACATTAAAAATCAGAAAAAGTTTATATTTCTAGGAAGGAAAGTATGATTATGTGCTACGTGTTTAAAAGCATGAATGCATTAAAAAAATTGGGTTTTATAAAATGCTTATCTTCCAGTATGGAAAATGGATAAAAACATAAACAGTTTGATAAAGTTAGGCTTAATAGTTGTCTGGAGCTTCAAAAAGATTTTAAGAGAGGAATTCTGGATTTCATATACATTACTAGCTGGAGGTATTGCTTGTAAAAAACCTGACACATACACATGTATTTGTGTATAATTTGATCATTTAAGAACTCATTTTAGACCATTTGCTTGAGAAAGGCACAGTGAAAGAGCCCTTACAGAGATAAAGGGTTCTACAAGAGATGTGTGTGCTGTGACTAAGAAATTTAGGTTTTGAGATGTTGATTTTAAGGAATAAAATTTGTGCTTTCTACTACATTTTTTTTCGCTTTTTGTAGAAGCATAGAGTATGATAATTATTAAGGTGTCCTAGCTACAGTGCATGGCTCTAGATAATTAAGTTTAGACCTCCCTGTTCATGCAGAAAGGTCTAGATTGAATGGACATTCACGTTTCAATTTGTCTGGTTGTTTTCAGTTGAATCGTATCAATGGAACTTCATCGCCCCAGTCATCTCTGAGTGCTTCAGGAAGGGTGGCAGCAGTGGGACCTTACATCCAAGTTCCAAGTGCTGGCACTTACGCTGTACCAGTAGATCCAGTTAAGCCACAGTCTCTCACCATTGCTCCTAACTCAACACATGGAAGATCAAAATCTGGTAAGTACTTGTGTGATGTGTATTAATACATATGGTTTGAAAACGGGCAATAAAGAAAAGGAGTAATCTTAGGAGACCCAGTGTTGGCATCATTTCTGTAGGGGAGGAGGCAAGTTTCAGGTGTGCTAATACTGTTCTGTGAACTGGACATCAGTCCAATTGATCTGTGTCGTTTTTGCTTCTTTCCATGAATTTTTCTTGGGAGATTGAGTGTTTTCTTTGAAATTTTACTGGCTGGTACATCCCTAAAAGGAGCACATTTCTTCACAGATTCTATGTTATATCTTTAGTAGCTTTTTCAATTAGTTTTTGTGTTTGAATATAACAATGGAATCAACTTTGTGGAAAATTGTATTATAAATAATTATTTACAGTATGTTGCTTTTCATCAAGCAAAGCTAGTGAGTAAATAATAATAATGTTATTCTTAGAAGGAGACAAAACAGGAAAAGAGAATAAAACTATGGGAGGTTTTTACTCCATCTGAGATAGATGAATTTGTGATCCTTGAAGCATTTCTGAAATGGAATATGATGCTGTTTACTTGTTTCTGCCCTATTTAGTGAAGAAATTGCCCCTCCAGAGTACTCTCCAGAACTTTGTGTCCGAAATTGTCTCCCATCATTAATAATTCCATCTACATTATAAAATAGAATTATTATTTAGTTTGCATTGGAGACTGAAGGAAGTAGGTCGTATTTGTACCTTAAGTTCTCGATTCTACCAAATCTCACCTGTCTGCTCGTATCTTAGAAAAATCAGAATTCTTGAGAAATGATAAGGTAGGAAAATATGCATAATACAAATAAAAATGCATGATCCCATTGGTCTAACCACAGGACTTATTTTACCTGGTCTTCTTGGAGAGATTAAAAATAGGATAAGGAATGACTAGGAGACCAAAGCTTCTGGAATATTCACAAACATTCAAGTACTTAAAACTGAATATTCCAGCAAAATTTGCAGCATGCTTTACAGATGGGGATGAAGAGATAGGGAGGGAAGACAATCTGAACCTCTCTGTAGGAAAGAATGTCAGAAATGCCCCCCCCAAGCCCCATGGTCAGGAAGTAAAAGTGGCCAAAAGAGCTTAGGGGAAAAAAAACCCAATCTTTCCCATTGATATTAGTGATTTAGCAATACCTTTATCAGCTAAAAGTATTCAAAATCTTTACAAACCCCATCACTGTGGTTTTATGGAAAACTCTCAAGAATATGGAATGACTTAATTGTGGGGTGAAGGTACAGATTTGCAACAGTTTTGTTTTCAGATTTGTGGATCCTTCTTCCACAAATGGAAAAGAACAGTTCCTAACTTCTAAGTTTATCAAATAAAACCCCATAATTTTATAGTATCAACCTCCCAAAATACATATACCCACTTCTTGACCTACCTTGGGACTTTTAATATTATAAAAGTAATTATTCTGCCTTAGGACTGACTTCGTATTTATTATTTTGAAGATACTTGAATGAAGTTCTGTAAAATAGATTTATGTAAGGGGAAGCGTATGTGCTCTCAGGAAGAAAAGAAATTGAGAATTTATTTCAACTGTCATGCTTTTATTTCTCATTATCTGAGTGTTCCTGTTCTAATGTTCTCCATTGTCATTGTTATAATTTTTCCACCACTTTTTTTTCTTTCTTTTTCTGTGTAACTGGATCTGCCTTGGTGCGTCCGGTAGAGACAGACTGTGGGTGTGTGAAAAAATCTCCAGACACCTGGAAGGTTTCTGATTTAGACATAATAGTGGATCCTATTCTGTCACCTCCCACTTCTCTTCAGTCTGCTGTTCACAATGTCATCCGCCTGGCACCTACTCTGTTTGACACCCAGCACTGTGAGTCCGTAGAAGATCTCTGGCTAGCTAAGAACTCAGTTTTTAATATCATCTGAGCTCTTGCACACAGATGCATATTAAACAGCATCTTTAGAACTTGTGTTGTGGTCTGGCGTGTAGAAGATGCTGTTGAAATGTAAATTGGTTGAGAAGTTGCTTTTCATCTTTGAAGGAAACAGATTTGCTGCAAATTCATCCCAGGAGTACTGGAGTAGTATACCAGGGATGAGTTTTCTTCTCTGAAAAAACTCAACATTTTCAAATGTTAGAAATTCCTGGTAATCACTAAAGCGTGTTTTAGTATATTTTGGATTGGATAGATGTATAAAATACAGGCTTAGTTTGAGTTACTTTGTGGGAAACTTCAAGTTTCCGTGTTGCACTAACCCCAGAGCTGGGATAAAAGCTCACTCTGTGCACATCAGTACCGAGTCTTGCTGCCTTCCACTGGACTTGGAGCATGCTTCAGTTGCTATAGTAAGTATCCTGGATCCAGACCTACAAAAATTTTAGGTAAAGTCAGAGAAAATGCACAAAACCTTTTGTGTCTGTCTCACTGTCTTATTTATGTAAATGCACAATGGCCTGGTGAGAGCTGAAATACACTGGGTGTTACATTTACAGGCACAGGCAAGAGGGTGCATTGGGAGGGGAAGATGGAGCCAGTTGGCTGTGGGGTGGCTGAGAGCAGGAGCTGGGGTGGCCTTGTCAGGAGGGTGTTGGCATCAGATCCCCCTAGATCAGGTTGCTCGAAGCCTCATCCAGCCTGGCTTTGAACACCACCTCCAGGGATGGGGCTTCCACAACTTCTCTGGACAGCTTGGGCCACTGACTCCCCATCCTCACACTGTAGGTCAGAGAGGGGAGAGAGAGTCTGAATTTACTTCCAGTCTGTTACCTCAGAATCTGGGGATAAACATGCTGATTACAATAAGTTTTTGTGTATCTGTCTTTCTAATAGAAAAGTGTTGAATTTGCAGGTAAGGTGTTTAAATTTGTCATGTCTTTTACTGTTGTTTCTGTAAGTGCTTTCATCATAACTAAACTTACAGATCCAGATGCTTTCATGTTTGGCATGAATCAGTTATAACACCTTTCACTGATCTTCAAAACAAAGGTCTTACTGAACTGTAACCTTACTGGTGGTACAGAAAGTCTTGTGTATTTTGTACAGTGAGCATTAATTCAGTGCATAGTTGGAAAATTTGCCATTATTTAGGGCCTAAGTGTTTAGACACCTTTTTGGTCTCGCTCTTGATAACCAGATGGTTAGAAACAGTAACAAACAAACAAAACCCACAACATTTTCAGCTCTTGGATAATGACAATATTAAATTACTGGGCCTCATTACTTTACTTCCTGGCATTTTGCAAGTGTGAAAAGGGATTTCTAGACTATGCTGTATTCTCAGTGTAAAAATATGCAAGTGTTAATCCTGTTTTGAGAGATACTCAACAAAGAGGGTGAGGCTCATGGATAGAAAGTAGAGTGGTGATGGAAAATTCAGTCTCATTAGAATGTTCCTATGCAGCTCATTTTGAGACTATCCACTAGACAGAGAATTCTAGAAATAGCCCTGCTGATTATGTTTTCTAGAGGCTTAGAACTGAAATAGGAAACCTGGCCTCTAAATACCTGATTTTCATTTGATACTGTATTACTGTGGGGTCCAGAGATCTCATTGAATCTCCACACATGTCCAATCCCCCTCCATTTTAGGTGCTATCCTGTAGTAAAGTCAATTGCGTGTTACACATCGCCTTTACTGATTTACGTGCTCCACTACAACAATTACAGGCTGTAGGGATGGAGGAATGATCTCCAGTCTCCTTAGAGGAAGAGATGCCTGAAGTTTAATCTTGTAAAGGCAAATCAAATCCTTAGGATCTAACATGGGATCTATTTATTTTTATGGTTTATAAGCCATATCTAATTCTTAGGCTACTTAAACTCTTTTGCTTACTTAGAGAACTGAAACTAAATAGTCTCACACAGTTAATAAAGTAACAATGCATTAGGACTTCAATGAGGATTTGTTGCCTCGGTTTATCTGCAGCTATGCATGATTTTTGCATATGATAAAGATAAAGGCCCATGACTTGACACTGTGATTTAAAGTTGCCAGCTGACTTTATAAATTCATTTAATATTAAAACTCTGGGGGAATTCTAATCGGGTGAGTATGCTGAGGAAAAACAAAAGGTGAGTTAACCACCACTTCCAGCAAAGGAATGTGTGCTTTTGTTCCACCCTGCTGTTGAAGGGAGTTTTTACATCCTGTTATGGGGTGAATGAATCTGGTAACCATAGTTTAAATTTGGAAAAAGTCCACTCGGGGCTTACATAGACTTAACATTTAGCGTAATTTGACAGTGTCTCTGGATAGTACCCAAAGAATTGTGTTGATGAAGTGTTTCTGTAAGGATTTTTACTCTGAATTTGTTTGCCTTCTAATAGCAGCATATGCAATACTCAAGCCAAAATTTTAATCATATCTTTTCTATGGAAATTTTCAATGCAATTTGAATGTTGCAGAACATCAAATTGCAGTGATTTGGCTTTCAGTACTGATTTCTGAATCAAATACTAATAATGATTTATCTCACTTCTAGAATAAAACTAATCCCACTGTAATCTAAGATGTTTTATTTCACATGTTTTTTGCTTGTTTGCAATGCTAGTATGGATTATCTTAAATCTAGTATTTTTGTCTGTTTTCAAGCTAACGATGGAAATTGGCCAATACTTAAACAGAGCTCAGCCCCTGTGGTAAAACCCCCTCAGATCTCCAACACAGACTGGAAAGAATCGAGCATGGATACTGCTTTAAAACAAGGAACCATATCCAGCCAGCCTTTGCCAACTTCAGTATTAGGAAGTACTGATAAGCTGGTGGGTTTCATCTGTGATATATTTATAGACCTGCTTTGCTGAAATTACGAACCTTCGGCTTTCATAGCTGAACTCACTTCAATTAGATACAGATTTCATTTCCCTGCTGCTGTTTATTTAAAATGTCATAAAGAAAATTACCTTTGTATTTCTTCTGTTCCTTTCTGTTCTTATCACATTGTGTGGGTTTGTTTCAACTTCAGTACTTTGTATTCCTTCCTGTTCTTTTACTTCTCTAGTCTCCCCTTTTCTCTCTTTGCTTCTCCTAATCCTCTCCCCCCTCCTTCATGTTTTTCTAATTCATATCTTTGTTAGCCTTTTTTCTTTGTATAGATTATTACTTTTTCAGTGTACTCTTTTTCTCATAAAAATCTCACAAAAGAAGTCATTACGTTCATCCTTAAGTGAGACTACTTGTGGTGTCTGTCTTCACTGTTGTGCTAGTACTTTATTTTTAATTCTTTAAGACTATAATCTTTAAAGAATAAAGTCTTAGTCTTAAATTTGTTTTGGTAAACTGTGATAGTATGTGTTGTCAAGATCAACTAGACACTGAGATCTGGAACCTAGAACAAGTTAATCAGGCTTTGCATGTATGCAAATAGTTTTGAATTGATACGGATGTGTTACAGCTGAAAGTGCCTTTAAACAGTGGTCTTTGTCTGAGGTATGATGAGATCCTCAGATAAACTCAGGTAGAATCATATCTAGTGATAAAGGAACACAAATTGTTTATGCTGACTCCTTTTCTGTCCCACAAGATTGCTAGTATGTGTTATGTTTAAAAAGGAATGTTCTTGCTCAGAAGTACTTTATTTAATTAAATAGTATATACTATTTACTGTTCTTGCGCAGGGTCTTGACCTGGGGAAGGTGCCACCAACAGTTCCTGGTGTAAGCAAGCAGTTGCCTCAGAACTATGGGACCTATCCAAGCCCAGTTCCCTTAGGAACAGGTTCTACAAACTCTCTAGAAAGAAGGAAGGATGGCAGCCTGCCCAGACCTGGCACCAGTATAGCAAATCGGCAAAGGCCAGTTCCGCTCCCGCCGCCCAGCAACGTCCACCAGCCCAGCTCTTCACAGCAGATCCAGCAGAGAATTTCTGTCCCTCCCAGCCCCACGTATCAACCCTCTGGTCCCCCCTTGTTCCCAGGAGGAGAGGGCAGGCCAGAACTGCCTTTGACTGTGGCAATCAGACCTTTTCTCGCTGATAAAGGATCCAGACCTCAGTCTCCCAGAAAAGGGCCGCAAACAGTGAACTCCAGTTCCATCTACTCAGTGTATCTTCAGCAAGCAACACCACCAAAGAATTACCAACAAGCTGTGTACAATACTTTAAATAAGTCGGTAAAAGCAGGTAGAATATATTTTACTTTTTCTTTTCTTTGAAATACATTAAGATCTACTTGTTTGGCTTAGTTGACTTCACATATCGGTTTGGAAAACTTGTCTAAATCTTTGAGAAAAGTTATTTTTTGTGTATGCAGCATAGCAGCAAAATCATTCAATATATTTTTGAGGTTATCAATAAGTATGCATTGATTTACCTTTTATTTTAAAACAAGATTCAATTGGAGCAATATAGCCCGGATTCTTTACCAATACTTTGATAAATAAGTTGAAAAAACTGTGTCTAGATAAGGGAGTTTGTCTCCTCTTACTGTTTCCTCATGAAATAGGAAAAACATTCCAGATGCTACTTGTAGCTTATAATTGTAAGAAGCATCAGCATCACTAACAGGTAAGTGTTTATTTCTGTTTTGACAGTCTGCAGAACAATATTTTTTTCTTTCTGTATTAGTGTCAAACAAATAGCAATAGCTTATTTATAAATATTTTATTATGCAATTTAAGAACAGCTCTTCACTGTTTTCTGTCTTTCTTTTCTTCAGTTTATGGAAAGCCTGTATTACAGTCTGGTTCAACCTCTCCCTCACCCTTGCCATTCCTTCATGGCTCTTTGCCTGCCCAGTCTCCCTCACAGCCACAATCTCAACCTCCGACTGAGGTGACTGAAAAAGATCAAGAGCTGGAAAACGCTCCACCACCTAGTGAAAACAGCAATGTGGAAAACATTCCCCGTCCTCTCAGTCCTACTAAGCTCACCCCTATTGTGCACTCGCCCCTGCGGTATCAGAGCGATGCTGACCTCGAGGCTCTGAGGAGAAAATTGGCCAATGCTCCGAGGCCGTTAAAGAAACGGAGCTCCATCACCGAGCCAGAGGGCCCGAGCGGACCAAACATACAAAAATTATTGTATCAGCGCTTTAATACCCTGGCTGGAGGGATAGAAAGTGCTCCTTTTTATCAGCCAAGCAATCCGCAGGACTTCATAGGCAACTTAGCTGACGTTGATAACGGGAACGCCAGCACCAATGGCAATATTGAAGAACCAATCCCCGTGCAACCTACAGTTTCTGTCCCTGACGAACCACCCCCTTCATCAGATGCCAATGATAATGAGTTACCTTCTCCCGCTACTGAGGAGCTGATAAGCACTGAAACCACAAATCAAACACCTGAGACAACTGAAGACAACAACAACAATCTCGCTATAGTTCCTTCTACTGAGCAGTCACCCAGTCCCACGCCAGAGGTCAGTTCTCCAGTAGAAGATGAAGCTCCTTTGCCACCTGCTCTTCCTCCTCCACTTCCTCCAGTAAGTAACAAAGCAAATGAACAACTTTGTGAACTACAGAATTAGCTTTGTGCCTAAGCATAACTGGAATATGGTAAGCTTGTGCTCAGTGGTATCTTTGCACTTGAAGTCTCATGATATTAAAAGAAAAGAAAACCAGGGGAGTTCTAGGGAGAATTTTGATCGATTAGTTTCTTTACTACTCTAGCTGCTTAATAAGGAAGATACGCAAATAGGTAACAGGAGGTTGTGTAGGTATTTTTCAACTTTTTGGAGGATCTTGTTGTAGAACTAATTCTAGAATTGAAGATTCCTTTTTTTTTTTTTTTTTAATTTGTCCAGGCCTTCAAAGATAGCGTAGCTTACCCTTAGTTTCATACAAATAGTTGTCAGTGGGAAGCATTTTAATTTGCAGGCAAGCTGAAATAGCTGTTCTGGGGAAACTGCACTCCTTTTGCCCTCTCAGAGGAGATGGACTAGGGCAAACTCCAGCAGCAGCAGCACAGCTGGCTTGTGATAGCAGAAACGTTCTTCTAATGGGCTTGTCACATACTTTGAATTGCTTCCAAAGTCCATCCTCCAGCTGCACTAAAATCTTTTAAATACTTGCCATTACAAAATCTACCACATTTGGAGAATTGAAAAATACAGGAAAAAAAAAGGATTTTATTCTTTGTTGTGATATCACTCACTCTTTGAAACCAAGGTTCATCCTCACTTTTAGATTCAGGTAGGAACCTTGCATTCCTCTGAGAATTCGACTGCAGCGTGCACAAGGCTTTGTATGGTTTTCCATGAGCCTAAGGGCCAGGATACTTCTGGGAGAATGGGATATGCTAGCAACTAATTATATTCATAATGTGAAGGGTTTATTTTCCAAACTGAAATAGCCATCCTATATAGGACCATAAGTGAAAACAGATCCTACAGAGCTAGAGACTGAAAGCATTCTATAAAAGCTGTAGTTAATAATAGATTATTTTTTCCCCAGAAAGTGACAAGGACACATGTAGGGGATCCAGAATATTCTCAAAACACATTTAAATGTGCTTCAGATCTTGAAAATGCTGCTTCTGATAACACCTGCTAGAATGTCACATAAAATAACTTCATGTTCTGTACTTTTCATTCCGACAACAAAACTCCCAACTTGCCAGGCCTGACCTACAACAGAGACTCCTGCTAATTCAAGGCATTGATTCCTTTAAGTACAGACTCTGGCTTAATTGTGCGGTGCTTTCCAGGCTAAGCAAAAGTTTTCAGTGTCTTAGATAATCCACCAGTAATATGCACACCTTATATTAGGTACAATTAAGATGATGCTTAAAACACTGTCTTAAGTACTTAATTCCTTGTATGCACTGTATTTAATTAGAAGCTTTGAGACTATATTGGCTTGCTTTTTCATTTTTTAACTGCATAAAATGTTGTAATGTATCAAGCCTTTTATTTAGAAACTTAAATAGAAATGATTGCATAGTTCTAAATATCATTTAAAGAAGACGAGATTCATAAATTAATCATTTTTCTACTTGTACAACCTGAAATGATGCCTTCCAACTTTCATCTCTACTCAGACAAAACGTACCAACTTGAAGAAACCCAACTCAGAAAGAACAGGCCATGGTTTGAGAGTGAAGTTCAATCCCTTGGCTCTCCTCCTAGATGCTTCTTTGGAGGGCGAATTTGATCTGGTACAACGAATCATATATGAGGTAAGCTTTTAAACAAAGGCAGCCTCTTGCAATATTCAGGAAAAAGAAAGTGCTGAACTGTTTTGTTTTCAACAGGTTGATGATCCCAGTAAACCAAATGATGAAGGCATTACACCTTTGCATAATGCAGTGTGTGCTGGTCATCACCACATTGTGAAGTTCCTACTCGATTTTGGTGTAAATGTAAATGCAGCAGATAGTGATGGGTGGTAAGTGTCAAGATTTTTAACCTAGTATCTGTCTGGCAGAAGCACCATGTAGATGCACATTCAGAATTTAGTTGAGACATTTGGGGAACAATTTCCTTTCTCTTTATCCCCAGCAAATGAGTACTGTCTACGCTGCAGGTGGAGATGAACTCAAATGCAAGGTTGCAGCGTGTTCAGCTCCCAAGCAAGCACGCTTAAACCATAAATTAGATTACAGTTTGTGATAATTAGTGATAGAGTTGCATTTCTTGTTCAGGTGCTGAAATAATTAAATTGTAAATAACAAATGACAGAAGTTAATTTGCTTAAGTTTCTTCATCACAGATCCCACTACAGATGTTGGTGTTCTTGAAGAATCTCACCTTACAGGCAGCTTTAGCATTCCTGAAGTGTTTGGAGGGGAATGTGAATCCTTACCTTTGTTTTACCTTTCAGGTTTCGTTGTATTGGAAAATACCCTTTTACACCCAACGGCTTTGTAAGCTGTGAAAATTATTAGTTTTGCTATCATCTGTTTCATAATGCTTGGCTTTACTGGAGTCAGGTAAATCCTGAAATCCACCCTAGCTGCTTGACAGGTTTTGGACAACGCGTACACACTATAAACATAAAGAAAAATTTCCTTTTAAAACAGACAGGCTCTACATGGCAAGATGCAAGTTAGGATTCATGGAAGCTTCTTTTTTCACATGTACTTTTTTTTGCTTTATTTCAGGACACCCTTGCATTGTGCAGCTTCTTGCAATAGTGTTCATCTCTGTAAACTACTGGTTGAATCTGGGGCAGCTATTTTTGCTTCAACTATAAGTGATATAGAAACTGCTGCAGACAAGTGTGAGGAGATGGAAGAAGGTTATATTCAGTGTTCCCAGTTTTTGTATGGTAAGCTGTGGCACTTACCGACTCTTTTCTAAGATTCATCCTGATTTGTCCCTCTGATCTGTGTGAAACATCTGCTTAGGCCCCAGACTGGATGATATGGCCCATCATGTTCCTGTGCTTTCAAAGTGCTGGAACCAGAATCACCTTTTCACTGTGATGTTGGTCTTAGTCCTGCGTTTTGAATTACTTCACAGGCTCCTTCAAATGTTAAGATTTTTAAAGTTTTAATTTGGCTTCATTTCAAGGAAATGCTTCTACAGGGAGGTTTTGACCGTAACAGTGAGTTGTCAAGTATTTTGACAGAGAGACTCCCAACTTCCAGATGCACAAATTTCTAGCAGATCACACAAAGAAAGAAATACACTTTATGAATAATTAACTTACAGAAGGTGCTTAGTTACTAAAATATATTTTGCAAGAAAAGCACTTCAGTGGAGCAGACAAATTTTTAATTTCCAACAGAGGAATTAAGCTTCATTAAGGCTCTGTCAGATCTGACATTGTGTGAGTTCTGAAAGCCTCAGGTGTCCCTGTACAAGGCCTGCTGTAGGAAGCAGTTTCCACTGCATGTATAATAAAAGAGAAAAACCTCATTCTCTAAATTTTTCTGTAAGACTTTGTTTTATCATGCAGTTAGATTTCTGACAACATTTCATCATGGAAGTGCTGAAAACTGCTCATGAAATGTTATTAACAGGAGACTAATATTTGGGCCACCATGTCAAAAGTAAGAATCTCAGAGGGGGAGAAGACACTATATTACCATCTGCTGTTGTTAACAGGAGTGCAGGAGAAGCTGGGAGTGATGAATAAAGGGGTGGTGTACGCTCTGTGGGATTATGAAGCCCAGAACAATGACGAGCTGTCATTCCACGAGGGTGATGCCATCACTATTCTGAGGCGCAAGGATGACAATGAAACGGAGTGGTGGTGGGCCCGCCTCAATGACAAGGAAGGCTATGTGCCTAAAAACCTCCTTGGGGTAAGTTCTTTCACCCTCTCCCTTCTATTTCTCACATGCACCTGAAGTAGGAACAGAAGAAGGATCTTTGGTCAGAATCCCTCTGTGCACCATCCACAGCGCTATAAAGTGATGTAAAGCAGATTATCCTCGTTCTCTCTGGCCTCTGTGCCATTGTAAACAAAAAAGAGAGGCTACTGTTAGGAGATTGGTGCTGGTTGTTGTTGAGCAAGTTAGTATCTTTAATATAGTTCATGCTTTGGCTAAAATATAGAGCTCTTATGGAAAGCATGGCAGCTCTATTGGGCAGCTTGAAGCCTTGGGTTCAGAAAGTTCTTTGGGAAGGCTTTTAATACCTGGCACAAGATAAGGACATAGGTGTGTGTGAGTTTAAAACAGGAAAGAGCCTTGAACATGACAACTGCAGGCACATTGTTTGTGTTGCTCAGACAGATGGAACACTGTCAGGAGAGGCCAGGAACGTAAAGTGACTAAGTAGAGAGCTACTGAGGACAAAATGCGTAAGAGAACCTTGCAGAGCAGGAAATAAGCTCTCTGGAGTGCTCAACAGGGAATTTTTGTACTTATGTAAAGGCATCCTTTGTCTGTTCTGGATCTTGAGCTAAATGCACCACACCATTTTCAGAGCTGCCATGCTGCTGCCATTGGCAGGAGTAAATCAGCCCTTTTCCTGCTTCTTGTTTTTCAAGAGTTGCCTAAGAACACCCCCAAGCTCACAAAAACCTCATCCCCCCAAAACACTTCATTACCCAGTTCTGCCTAATAAGTACCCCTTACTTATAAATTATTTAAGTTGGTATTAACTATGCAAAGCCTAATACTGTTATTCTGGTTTTTTAGCTATATCCACGGATAAAACCTCGACAGCGAACCCTTGCTTGAGTTGTACGACAGTGCAGTACCATGCTGGTAACTGGAAACTTAGAACATACACTGGAGCCATCAGTTTTGATCATTTCACACAGAGAAATAAAACTATGATATTTAGTTTTAATGGTGCTTTCTCTTGTTAAATGGACAGCATCCACGATTTCCAAGACCTGCAGTTTGTAAATGAGGATCGTTTCGGTGTGACCCAGCACTGACGAGGAGAGCGATACCTCCACTCCCGACAGTGTTGCGCCAGCTCTCGTCTACCGCAGTGTTTTGAGTCAGAGTTCCGTGCTAGGAGCTTTCTTGTGTTCCGTGTTCAGAGGTGTCATTTGCGGAGTGCAGATGCGCTGTCCAGTTTGCTCCGACCCCCCACAGCAACTGTCCCATGTCGGGATTTTGGGTATTTCTGTTCGATACCAGTGAATGTTGAGTTCTCATTACCGATCAGCTCTTTGGGATCTAGGACACGAGATCTTCACCTGTTACATGCATAATTAAGTAGTTACCAAAGCTTGGTGAAGGCTAGGATTTTAGGTGGCAACATGCCAAACGCTTAAATCCTAGTCTGGACAACCCCAGTGAAAGCTTTACCTAGTCTAGCATCTTGCATTATTTGCATTTAGAATCAAGCTAGAGAACTAACAAAACCAACAGTATTTGTACACTTCTCCAAGTCCCTACACAATATTTCACTTGGTGTTTTATTTTCTTATTATTCAGCCTACAGCACTGGTGTTACCTCTACGAATGTAAAGATTCCCCTACTAACCCCCAGGCTCGTCCGGCCTGGACACAACAGTTAGTACTGAAGTTGCAGCAGCTTAAGGGATTTGTATGTCTGCAGGGATGAAAGTGCAATAGTTGAAAAGGGTAAGAGTCTGGTAAGGGTTATACTGTGTCACCTAAAGTCTGTCTGCCTGAGTCAGTCTAGAAGAAAATATGAAGGACTGGATAGAAGTTGAAAGAGGGTCATGTAGATGCCAAGTCGAGGAGAAGAAAGAAACAAGGTTTAGAGAAGGATTTAAGAAAGGCAATAGCTTATTTGAGGACAGTTTCTGTGGTTCTTGGCAGCCTACAACTGCTGCCAAGGCAAGTTATGCAATAACCTGTTCCACTACATTGTAGTTTCAAGCAAAAAAGAAAAACCCTACAAACAGGCACTTCACTGGAATTTTAATTGTACATGATTTTATATACCAAAAGTATATTTTGAATTTCCCATTATAAGTTTTAGCCATATTTCTTGTACTTTTCTCCCATTTAACAGTATGCAATTTGATTAACTCTTCATGTACAAGTTCTGTGTATAATTTATATATCCATTTCTGCAGTGCTGTAACTTGCTTTTACCACAGGTCAGCATTAACTGTATATATTGTGGTGAAAAGTGAAAGGGTATTATTGTTGAAGAATTTGCTACATGAATGTGATGATTTCAAGAGCCTATGATACACTAATTCAGAGAACATGTAAATGTGCACAATAAAGTACTGCTAAGGCATGGCTGCATTCTCCACTATCTTTATAGAGGTCTCGACAGCAGATGTGGCTTTGGTCAGATTCTGCATGAAAACACAAACTGTAGCTTGCCTGGGTTACAGCTGTTAACCTACCTTTCCTCCTTGTTTTATCAGCTTCACTGAAAATGTGCTTACACACCTAGTATCCCAGTATTCCAACTGGGACAAATTTACTTAGAACTAAAATTAGTGTTGTCTTTAGAAAAAGTGAAAATTTTCAGAGTTCAGAAACCATGGTGGTCATTACTAAAGAAGCTGTATATTACAAAATTAAACAGCACCTTTTTTTTTTTTTTAAATAAGTGAATTAATTTATTCATATTTTTACATTAAATTGTATACAATTTCAGATAGCATTACAGTTAGATTAACAAAAGCTAGTTACCAAAAAAGAAAATACAAAACTAAAAATTATTCTGGAACCTTATTACAGAAGTGAAGTTTCATGGTCAAGTTCACGTAAGTCAGCTTGGTGGTATTTGGTGAAATATTTAGATGTTTAAAATGAAATGTTTAAAAAAACCCACGTGATTTCTATAAAATCATATCTAAGGCAGATTTTTTTTTGTACATTGATTTTAAACATTTGGATAGAGGGAAAAACCTGAGATCTATACCCAAAAGCTATTCTCTGCAGAAGAGACATATGCATTTGTTTGCTTCCTGTAGCAAACAGTATATATAATGGTTACTATAAAAGTTGTGCTGTACATTAGCTGTAGTGCAGGTCACTTTCTTATTAAGTGCCAGTAAAGGCTTAACAAAATATACAAACTCTTAAAAGGTGAGGCTGTTTAAAGCATTAACTGTATACATATTGCACACTACCGTGAATACTCATGGTTCCAAAAAATACTCACGTTGCATTTGCCATTTCTTACATAATGAACCACACTGGAATGAGAGAGAGTCAAGAACAGCAAATATTTCCAGCTGTCAATGAGCACAAAGTGAGAGGCAGGTCTCTGGAGGCTGGTGTCTGTGTGCACTCTCAGGAGGCCACATCTGCAGTTCTCACTGGTCCCGAGACTCATAGAGAAGTTTCGTTGCCTAACAAAAAGGGAAAATATCAGTCTTAACTGAGGTTTCACTTGCAGCCACCTTATCTGCTTCCTACCCCACCAAACACCTCCCTTAAATCCAGAGATTTAAATTCTTCCTCTATTTTCCTCCATCTGAGGCATGTACTAGCATTCAGGAAGTGCTGAATGTACTTGCACGGTGATAGAAAGTTTGAGCATGCTCTGCTGAACAGAGTAAAAGCTGGGGGGGCAGCTGGGGAGTTCTAAAATGGCAATAAAGCAGCAAAGAGCCACAAACCTGCCCATGCACATTATATGTGTATTATAAATTACAGTTCTGATCAGCAATTGATCAGGTGACTGAGTTGAGTGTGGCTTTGGTTTTTTCCCACCATAACTCTGACTTAGGAAATATGAACCTTCAGTTTCATTACCCGTGCAGGGCCTAGAACCAAAAGATTAAAGTCTTCCTCTTCCAAAAATCAGAAACTTCTTTGAACTTTCATGAACTAGTAAAAACAATTAGCTGAACTTAGGTTCAAAAGAGTATTTCATAGTGCACATTCTTTAGCAAGTAACAAAATCCAAGGAAGTTTAAAGCCGAATTCTTAATTCTTTTCATCTAGTAACATACATAACAATCTTGGGAAACCCTTCAGAGAGCATAAACTTTTTCAGATCTCTGAGCAGAAAGCTACAGTCATGTTCATTACATCCAGCCATAGCTTCTGTTTTCTAAGCAACAAGGCCCTTGAAGGCCTTAATAAAAAAAAAATAGAAATACCCTTAAGGCTGAATGCTCTCTGTGGTGCTGCTAAATATCCTATGTAGAGACTTTCTTCAGCCTTGTCTTAAGTTTTGGCTGCTTTCCTTACCTTATGCATAGCTGCCAGCCAGGCTGCTGACAGCTTCTTGTTACAGCTGAAGTCTTCACCAGCAGTAAACTTCATCTGCGTCACTTCCTCCGACCCTGGTACCTTGTACTGCAGGATCATCCCTATGGCACGAGTGTTGCCTCCTGAAAAGAGAAGTAACATCTGGAACAGCAGCAGGTTTTAACAACTAACACATTTTCCAGGTCATGAGCATGTTTGGAGAAACGTGCTCATTGCTCAGTTCAGAGCACAAGCAGCTGGATCTGACGAGTTCATGACCATGGCTCGTAGTGCCAGGCAGTGGAACCTGCAGCCTCATATTGTTTCATTCTCTCTGCCAAGCACCAAGGCAGAACCTGCATCAGCCATCAGGTAAAGCCACACACCTGGAACACCCTCATGATTTACTATCACCATGTTAACACATTGATACCACAGTTTCACACAGCAGTCTGTAGGCTTAGGGTCCAATTAGACTGATGGCAAAGCAGGGTCCTGCTGGCTACAGTCTGGCACAGCAGGCAGCAGTCCCTCCAAACCTGGCAAAGGTTGGGAATGATGCTTACACAAAACTAGAGGACAGCTGGAACATCATTTACCTCCTGAAGGAAATTGCTACCAAAGACGCTGCTTTGACAACAGCACAATAAGCGAGGTGTTTGCATCTCTCTTACTGAGGCTGCAGAGATGAAGATAAACCAAAGCAAAAATACAGACATTAATCAAGAACTTTTAGAATGACATGTTACTGTCATTACTTCCTGCAGCAGTGGAGCATAAACTGAGCCCTAGGAGCAGCACCAGCATACACAGGACACTTTTTACAAAGCTCTTTTTGAAAGTGTCTGCATGAGAGGGCTCCTGGAGGCTGTTAATGCAATATCAGAGGAGCCAAAACAAATCATAGTCTAAGCCAAACTCAATCTAGTTAGTGCTGTTAATGCACCTAACCCAATCAGAAGCCCACAGCAGGGTTTATAAAAGAGCTATTTCCTACTCTTCTAGGATAAACAGAAGTTCAGCTTCATCAATTGCTTCCCTGCACCTACTGGTCAGAATAATGGATTAAGGGTCTACTAAAGATAAACCAGTGGAAATCACACACCTACAGCCTTGACCAGTTCGCCCATGTCTGGCATTGCTAAGACAGAACACACCTTGCATAACACAGAGGCCTTTCTTTTAAAGTTGTGTAAAAGCAAGCCATTAATTAACAGTTCCAGTGCAAAGCCTTTCCAAACAGCACACAGGGAGTATATTCATTTCTAGTTTGCCCAATTCAGCAACCTGCTGAAGCAAGTGATCTGTGTACTACTGCAGATGCCGTTTCTCATCCTCCCTTCTCCCAGCATGGACAACAGCACTTTGGTCTAAAGAAGGCCTGGAGTGCTGTAGTTCTCCTCCAGAGTGTTACAAACATTCACTCCTGGTTTATTAAACAAACGAACGGGAAGGAACACATACAGGTCAGACTAGAACATAACCCAAGTTGAACAGCAATTATGGATCAAACAAATAATCAGCACTGCAGAGAAGAAAGAGGTGAGGGGGTCGTGACATGCTTGGGTGAGTCATGCTGAAAGGCACTGCAGATACCTTCAGTAACAGGCTGGCTCTCCAGAAGGCTGGTGTAAGTGTGAATATCTTTTTCTACCATCAAGAAGGAAGGCAGGCAGAAAAGAGATAAAGCAGTCAGAAGAGTAGTGAACAAGGAATTACAGGAGCATTAAGTGACTCAGCAATACACCTGGTTGATTTGAATACCAAGGTAAGTTTATTCAAGTTAACATGCTGTACTGACTGAATAATGCACAGATGGGCTGTGCAATTAGAAAAACCCAGCAGTGATAGAAGTGTTGATAAAGAACAATTATTGAAATTCCTGACCTTGTTTGTTCTCATTTCAGTCAAATCATATTCAAGTTCATCCTGAAATACTCTAAAATCTGGTAAGAGATGGGGCAGTAAGTTGCTGCACTCCAATTTAGACACTACCAGTTTCATTTGGCCACCCCTTCATCTTGAATGAAATTAAGAAAGCATAGTTTAATTATTTAGTCCCCCTCCCCCATTTCATTCTGTTAATAATGTTTGTGCCAGTCAAGGCAAAATCCCAGCCAGATTCTGAAATGGAAGCTCCCTCCTATGAGCTCTTAAATCAGTAAACATTTGTATATATCCAAGAGAAAGATGACAACCACCCTTTTACTTAGGTTTATCGAGAGGCTCTCCCACATTAAGGCTGTAGGGGAACTCCTCAGTCTTTAGGTGTTCCCCCAAACCCCAGTAGCCACATGGGGCAGGGGCTCACAGACTGCTCTAGTGTGAGCAGTTGTAACCAACACAGTTACACACTGAATGCACCGTCTAGCTCAATAACTGCAGCTTCACTTTTTTTTTCTTGATAGTTAATTTATATGAAAAGAAAAATTTACCTCCAGGAGTAAATCCCTCTGTAAGTATCTGAACAGTTGAAATCTGTATGATTTCAATTTCATAATGGCTGTCTCCATCCAAAACCAGATATCTACGTAACAGAAGAAAAAGGGGTTTTTTCAATTTTTTTTTCTACAATATCAAGACCAAATCAAAGGAAAATATAAAACAATCTCTCAGTGACAATATTTATGTGTTCTTTGGAGTGAGGAGGGATAGAAATCAACCAGAAAATATTACTTTTCATTGAAATTCCACCCTTCCAAGACATGCTGATCCACGCTGTTAGTAAATTCAAACAAACATTCCAGTATTGTTGGATATATCCTTTCAGTCTGATTACTCTCTCCAATACCCTCAGGGCATGTTACTCTCATTTTTTTTAGTTTATTATGTAATAATAGAGCTGTAAGTACAACCATACTATTGTTTACAAGTGCAATTTCTATCAATCTTTCTCACCTCTGGTTGTTGGAAAGGCGACAAACCATGAGCTCAGATTTATCAGATGTTCCCAGAGTTACAAAGAATGTAGCACCTGGAAATAAATGTTTTAGTATTCTAATACAGAATTCACGAAGCAACATTCAAGTATCAGAAAGAATAGCTAGCTTTTACTTACTAATACACTGAATTGAGTGAAATTAGAGAATAACTGAAATGTTAAACTGATTAACATCAGCAAAACACTCAAGTATGAAAAGCTGATCTTTAATTATCACGTTCTGACTTACAGGACCTTTCACACATGCTATGCAATTTCTCCCATGTGTAGAAATGCAGATGATATCCAAGAGGAATCTTTTAAAAATGAGAAGACATTTGGAGGTGGCAAAGACAGGCAATTAAAGACCCTCTGTGGCCACTGTAACACAAATGATTGTTTCTGTATTAAAAAAGAACAATAGCAGGATGCAACCCAGTTCTATGCTTGAAACTGTAAAGGCATCTCTTTTTCATTACTGAAGGCTGGCTCAGTGTTATTGTGAGGTCAATGAACTTCAGCCTTCATGTTGTGTTTCTTCACCCTCAAAACTGCTTTGGCATGGGGAAAGTCACTGTTGCTACATTAGAGAAGTGACTCAGAACTCCACGCAGCCCTACACGCCCGACCCCTCTACTTCCTCCGTGCCTCATGCTCCCTGTATTACCTAATCCCAATACTGCTGGCCTGGGAGATGAAGAAAGTAACATCCAGCCCTGCCAAATGGTCTGCAATCCATCTCCATAACCTGAACCATGCAGCCCCAGAGTTTCACCTCATTACTTCCCAGTTCACCCAGGCTCACTGACCCCCAGCACAGACCCCGTGCTGCTGAAGTGAGACAGAGACAGCAGCACCAAGGCTGGGGAAGGACATCAGAGCACAAGGACATCACAGCCACCATCACCATCTCTCTGACCACGATCTGTGGCTCTACAGCAAGTCAGGAACAACTTCAGATCATGAATGCAAACAGGAAAAGTTTTATAAAAATGTCTTAAGTTTAAAAGATCTGTAAAAGAGATTTAAAAACTCATCTACACCCTCATGGCAAAGCAGAGTGAAGAATGATTTCTTTGCGTGCTCCAGGAATGAACACACTCCCTTCTGAACCCAGGATCTCCCCAGGAACATCCATGCCCATCACATGTGGGGCTTAGCTTACCCATTATGCACACTGCAATCAGGCTGAGAGATCATCAAAAGGCACTGAAGTATGACAGAATATTTTAAAAACTGAAGTTTCAGCTTTCTTAATGTAATTGGAACATGAATTATTGCACTGTGTGAAGGTTTAAACCTATGGAAAATTGGATACTCTGCCATGAGTATGCTCTGCATGAAATGATGCTCTGCCATCAACCACAGCTGTAGGCCATGGACAAGATCAAAGCTCTCAGAGGAAGCCTGAAAAAAGCACTGTATCTTGTTTGAAAATATTAAAATATTCTCCAAAGTATTTTTCATCCTTATTTTATGTAACAGGAATATGTCCAAAAGATGCATTACTTCAAGGAAAATGCCACCTGTACCCACATCTGTTCTCAAAGATATTAAAAATTTGTCTTTAATTAAATCACTCTTCGTAAAGACCAAAAAGTACAAACTGAGAGGCGTAAACATTGACTAAGAAGTGTGAACCTCTCTCTAAACAAATCAGTAACACAAAATTATTAACTGCAAAACAAGAGGCGTGACAAAGAGGAGACAAAACCGCAACTTGTTGCACAAGAGGCTTTGCTCTCGCTGTTCACTGGAATTTGAGTGAGTACAAATGGGACAGAAACAGCACATTTGAGCACGGAGTGCTTACCATTCATGAGCACTTTGAGCTGTTTGTCGTAGAACTCTGTCTCTTTCTGCGAGACCAGGGCACACTCCGCACACTGGCGCACGGGGTCCACGAAGCACATGCGAGGCAGAGGCACTTTTTTACTGCAGCACTTGTCACAGAAACACTTCCCACACCTTCGGCAGTGATGCTAAGCACAAGAGAACATTCCCCTTTATTTATTTACGAAGGAAACTGGTAGGGAATGACTTGCTAAGGTTACTACAACAGGTTCTCAGGTGTGAAGCGTGCAAGCTGAAGGACAGGCAGAAGAAATTAACTGCTACAGTGGCAGACAGGAATCTCTGAAGGTATACACAAAGGACTGAGTATAATATGAACAGCAGCACTCTAAGCCTTTGCTGGCACTCTGTAAAGATGCTTCTGAAGCAGAAAAGACAGGAAAAGGGCTTCTCTGATGTCCAGTAAATCCTTCACCTCCCTGTCAATAAAAACCCAGGAGAAGAGTGGTTTCTAGGTCCCTTCCCATTTCTGAGAAAAGATCTCGGAGAACTTCAGCTGAAGTTCCTACTCTTCTTCAACTGAAAATAGTATTCTTCTCTTTTAATACCTATGCTCAAGTTTCTCCCAAGGAAAAAATACAAGAATCTTCATACTTAGAACCTAAAGCCATTCCTTTTATCAGAAGTATCAGGCAGCACATCATTCACAAATTCAGTGAAGCTGTGAAACCAGAACCAGTATTTTAGTGTGTTTCACAGCCCCTAAACCTGCAACCAGTGCCCTGTGCTCCAGATCACTGCTGGGGTGTGACAGTGCCAGCAGATCTTCCTGATGCAAATTCTCATGACAGAACAAGTACTCCCAGGCAAGCAGGAACTAATCTGTGGCTCAAAGCAAACCTGAAAGTTTGATACAAGGAACTGATAACATTGCAGTTTTGGTCAGTGTTAGGCTTTCCTTCCAAATGTTCTGTAAAATTCTCTGTAAGAATAAAGCACCTCCAGTTTCTCAGGGCTACCTCCAATTGCTTCCCACAGCTAACACAAGGGAAACACAGCAGCTTGTCATCTGGTATAACATATGAGTGTGTCTGGTTTAAAATTTCTCCTTCCTTCTCCCTTCAAACAATTAAATTAAAAAACATGAACTATGTCATTGCACTTCAAGTCACACTTTCACATCTTTCTTCACTTTCATAAGCCTATGCTAATAAAGTGTCCATGTAATACAAAGGAATGATGTTCCCTCCTAAAAATCACTGCTGGCCTTTTTTGGGAGGGTGCTTTGCAGAATTCTCCATGTCATATTCTGCACACCAATCTGCATTCCACAGTGACCTCTTACCATTAATTAACATAATTTAATGTTAGTGTTTTCTCTTCATCCAGTGAACCTAATTATTATTAGTTTATGCTTTCTACTTTAATTAGAATTTCTTTCTTCCAAACTCAAGACAAATCCTGGTTTACTTTTCAAAACATGTCCATTTTAGTATTTTGCAACACTCACTGCTTCATATTTCATTGATTTCTCTTACCTTTCTAGTTATGAAGTCAAATTTTGTATCACACTGCATACATCTTGGACACTAGAAAACAGTACAAATTAAGATTAGTCTACAATTTTTTTAAACCTTTAATTCTACCACCATATACAAAGAACAAGCTTTATATTGTGCCCCATAAAGAAACACCTCCAATAAATTTCCATCCTGTATCTTTTCACCATGGATAGCTTTCATTCAGTATTGATGTAGCAAAACAATGTCATCTCCACTTGCAAGACAAAAAAAAAGCTGCCAAACTTCCCCCAAATGAATAGTGCATCCTGTCAGCAGGCAAAACTACATCTCAGAATTACTTACCATTCTTGAGAATGTTTTAAGTCCTATATTCCAGAGTCAACTGTTTTTCTGTAAGCTGTCCTCACTTTACTCTACTATGATGTTCTGCTGACTCGCCAAAACATTGTTTACACAATTTAATGCTCTCAATACTCACACATTTTTTGAAACATGCTAAGAGATACTTGGTTTTCTTCCAAGCCACCAAGACCTAATGTTTATTACAGCTACGAAAAGTCATTTCCTGAAATATCTCTTTCCTACAACAAACTTACACCCACACTCCTTTCAAAAAGATGACAGAAAAAAACTGAAGGAGTTTCTCCCTTGCAACTAAGTAGAGTTTACGGGGTGACAGTTTTGACTGTGTTAACAAGCAGAAATCATTAGTGATTGTTGGGCAATCAAAATTTTCTGTGTAGAAAGTCACGTACCAAAGGGATGATACCCAGACCTTAGCTCACTGGATTTTCAACAAAATTTTACGTATTTTTATCCACCATATCAAACCCCAGTGTCTGAGGCTTATAATGCAATTTTTGCAGTATTTACTTGCAAATATTAATGCAAAGTTATGCCTGACATCTTACTCAGGAGAACATGGTTAGATCCTGTACTAAGTTTTATAACTCTAGAAACTGAAACTCCTCAAACCAGACTATCTCAGACTACAGCAGAATGCCCTCTTAAACACATGCCCTAAGCTGAGCAGGTGCTACTTGCTAAGCACGCAGTAATCATCGTTTGCCTTTAATTACAGATTTCAATACTTAACCCTTTTTCTTCTATAAATCCCCTCGGGTTACAACAGCTTCTATTCAGGGACTTTTTCTCCAGCAGATACTCAATCACTGTCACAAGTTCAACAACTGCAGCGAAGAAAATACTACAGCAGCTAAATTAAAAATTCTCCAGAAATTTTTCACGTCCTTTTGAAGTGTAAGCTTGTTAATAATTGGCAATAGTTTATATGAAAGGCTCTGCTGTCTAAACAGACTTTTAACACATTAGATAGTAATGGCAGTCACTGTAGTGGAACGTAAACACCTACTTGGAGAATTTGTTACAACAAGCTGTTTCTAAATCCCACTCAAAAGGGCACTAAAAGTGTTCCTGAATTGTTTTAAATAACACTGAACTAAGGCATCCAAACACATCTTCTCACAATGGCTGCAGAAAAGGTTATTTTAAATAACCTTCAGCACAAAGCAATTTCAGCATACACCAAGTTTCACCTCTATAACAAGCAGAGCTCTACAGCTAATATCATGCTCTGCTCTACCCTGATGTTTTAATTTTTGACATGTAGTTTAATAGCTTGCCTGGGAGTTGAACCTGGTGATAACTTTGGTATGCCTTGAATTTACCTGAGTTCTAATTCATTTTCTTAATGAAAATATTTGTGAGTTTTTTGGTTGGGTTTTGGGTGGGGGGTGGGGGGTGGTTTTAGTGGGCCTGGACTGGGTTTTTATGAGGGTTGGGGTTTGGGGTTTTTTTATTTATTTGGTTTTTCCCAAAATGGAGAAAGCACAAGTCACAAGCTAGAGGGAAAAAAAAAAAAATCAAACCCAAACTCTTCTAAATACTGTCCTACATAGATTTCATACAGAATGCTATGCTAAACATAAAAGTGTTTTTTCGGAAGGAACAAAATTATCCAACCTTCTATTTAACACTAACTATAGAAAATTATTTCTGAATTCCAGACCCATGATGCTAGCCCTGCCTGTTACAAAGAGCAGTCCTAAATAAATCACAAGTCAAGTTGCACATGGTAGTTGGCATTGCAAAATGGGGTTTTCCTAGGAAAATGTTCTGACACAAGCAAGCTCAAGATACTGTTCCCTCAATATATTTCTGCCTTAAGTAACCAGAACCACGTGAACCATTTGCGTAATGTCAACTTCTACTTTGCCTGGGACAAGATATTTATTGAGAACATCTTGAAAGGTGAATTCTTCCAATTCATCCATACACTGACATAACTAGAGAGTGACAAGTACTGAATTAAGCTTTACTGCTTGGAGGGGTTTTATCACATTAACAGAGAAGGAAGCACAACGTCCAAGTTACTTCTCATGTCTTCAAACAAAAAGATGTGAAGCAAGAAATTAAATAAGAATTCATGTCACAAGTACATTCATTTTATGTGCAGTCAACCACCAATACCAGTATCATATTACTCCATCTAGCAAGAGGAAAATGGAAGAACATCCAACAGCTGTTGGATCCGGGCAATAATTTAAAAATACTGAGAGCTGGTTCACTGCAAACTTCTCATGGGTTTGCTCAAGTGTGATAACTTATTTCCATAATCCCACAGCTCCAGCCAGAGGTGAGAATCCCATGGGTGGACAGGAATCTACAGTTACACTTCACATGCTTTATTTGCATAAATAATAACAGAGTGATTCTAGAAGTGATGCATGCGAACACCTGTCTGAGCTCCTTGACACAGACAACCTTTGCAAACGAGAAAGTTCTGGAAATCCCACCTGGAACACACCTGGCCAAAGCAGCTGAGGCCAGAGGGGCAAAGGGCAGGATGCAAACACAGGCAGGCAGAGCTCACGGTGCTCTCTGACATTGCCCCAGCCTAGATTTTGCCAGGAGTCCAAGGCACCTCTGCCACACAACCAGCGCCCCTCTGAGAGCCTGAGCCAAGAGAGGAGGCAGCTGAGGAAAGCTCAGTTCCCTCCTGCAGCCACGGAGGAGCCCAGGGAACCCTCCCACCACACCTGTTGGCTGCCCTGCAGCACACCGTGTTCCTCAGCCACGGAAACATCTGGTACACAGCTGGATACCGTGAGGTTCGGCCACCTCTGCAGGCAAACTGACACATTTTACTCAATTTCTAGTCCAGGATTTCCTTAACAGAAATATCATCAATTAAGCTCTGCTGGTGATTAACAAAGAAATTCTGAGTCAGACAAGGCACATACAGAGACCAACATTTTAAGCTGTCTTGAGTTTAATGATGCTCAGCACAGACTTTGATAAATCCCCCTCAACCAACTCATTACCTGTATTACAAATAAGACAACCAAAAGTAAAAAGTTTTCAGTAGTCCTGCTTTAGTCTTGCATTTCAAATTCCTCATAGTAACTGATATTTTAAGACTGTATAATCTTGTGACAAAAAAATTAAAAATTTAATTATATTTCAATGCTATATAAGCTGCACAAAACCAACAACTGTCATAATTCTTAGGTGGCCTTAATTTAAAAAAATAAGCCAGTTGATTCTTCCCGTATAAGAAAAATACAGCTACTGGATTTGTGAGTGTTACTGGCTGCACACCAAAAGCCAGTGATTTGAAAAGCCAGATCAGCATTTGCTGATACCACTCAAGGTCTTGTCTTGGACATAGACACTTCATTTTTAATTATGTCTGACATGGTAACAAGAGCAAGCATTCTCAACTAATTCATTGCCTAGGTAACCCCGTCTCTTTAAATTTAAATGTTCTTAACAAAAACATAGAATTTATAAGCTTCCCTGTGTATCACATACCTGCTTTATTTAAGGAAAAACTTTGTAACATATTTGGCAATTGTTACCCAAAGGGATGTCAGAACTCTAAAGTACTTCCAGAAATCTAGTACAATAACTAGCCACAAAATAACAATTCATATTCTTAATCTTGCATTAACAAATGCAACTAAAACATTTATCTCTATCCCACTTCCTCTCAGTAGCAAATATCACTGAGCACATTCAGTCACAATTCAACACCCTCAGCCTACAGACCAGCAAACTACAGGGGAAAAGTTGAATGAATTTTAAGGAGAATTAATACCTACAATAGAACTGTAATGTAAAATTCAAACTAACAACACACACCAGACAGATGCACCTAAAACGTACAGACTTAATTCTCTAAATATATCTAACTAGTTTAAATAAATGCTCCCAAACAATCCCCAAACAACCGTTAGTTGAATTAAGATGGTTGTACGTATTAGAATTGCGTTAGAGGTACTTAGTTTTCCTTAATGAAACTAGTCTGCTATAGTCACGGACTACTGACAGGCTGAACTGCACCTCCGGAGGTCAGGGACACAGCTAATCTCAACTGAACTGTTTGGTTCATCATGACCATAGCCGCGCAGAGCAGCGCCGGCCGCACACGCGGCACCGCCGAGCGCGGCCTGCGGAGGACGCGCCGCGGAGAACCGGCCTCAGCCACGCTTCGGGAAAGGCGGGACACAGCGGCTGCCGACGGCCGGAGGCTTTCCTGCGTGTGGGAGAGACTAGCTTGAGACAATTCCCACAAGATGCTGCAGCAGATCGCTCGTTCAGAATGAGACGAATACTCAAAAAAGGGCTGTTTTGGGCAAACCATCAAGTGACTTATGACTCCCACCCTTTATAGCAGCAGAGACTGGCCTGAGCTGCAGAAACCGTGCTGGCAGAGCGAACCTCCAGAATTATCATTATTTTACACAGAACTTTCTGCCTCGAGAGATACCAGGAAGAGGAAAATATTTTCTTCTTCATTCCTAACCAAGGGAGGACTCAGCGTTCCCATACGAAAGCACGTCCGTATCTGCCAGAGAACGGCTTTGTTGGGTGACTCCCGGCTAAATTCACACTTGGCTCATCTAAAATAAATCTTCATTCCGGTCACATTTAAATGCACTGGCGTGTGTCCACACCACAGAACGCTGGCAATAAATAAACAAACAATGGATTCTATGTTGTATGTGCATCTGGCCGCAGCGACTGGCAACAAATAACTCTCATTACATGAAATTAAAAATAACACTATCACGTAGTTTACTTAGTATTTAAAATCAAAGTTGACTGAAGCAGACTGAGTTGTTCAAGGATTGTTTAAAACTACGAACATCCAAACCAGGAGCCAGAAGGGCTGTTCTAACTTAGCTTTATTGCTTTAATAATTTATGCGATTAGTTTTGAACCTAAAGGGCCTCCAGAACCACGTTTATAAGCATTAAAAGCAAGGCTGCACAGTTCGCTACACTTCCAATCACCGAATCGCTCGCAAATTTTCGCGACGGGGCCGCACACCCCCGAGGAACGAGTGACAGCCCTACCCTTGTGTCTTTTAACCCATTAATCTAAGGGAAATAAAAAAGCGAAAGGAAAGGGAAGGGGGGAAAGGCAAGCGCGGCGCCCCTGCCCCCGGCGGTACCTCCTTGTCGGGCACCCAGGGCGGCTCGTCGAGGCCGAAGGGGCTGCGGGCGGCGCGGTGCTCGGGCACCATGCGCAGCCCGCTCGGGGAGCGCACCAGCTTCTTCGCGTCGCCGCCCGACATCTTCCCCCGCGCGCCGCCGCCGCCGCGGGACGGGCACCGCCGCCGCCCAATGGCTGCGCGGCGCTGCGAGACGGGCACGGCACCCAACCAATGGGAAGCGGCGATTCGCCGGCCCCGCCCACTCGCTCGGGTCCTGCTAGCCAATTCCGTGTCCCTTGGCGTGCTATTCCCGCCTCCTCCGTGCTCCGCAACCCGGAAGCGAAGGGCGCGGGCGCCACAGCCCCGTCACCGAGTTCCAGGAAGCGCCACACCGAGGCGCGCGCCCCCGCGTCCACGAGGGGCGGCTCCGCAGGGAGCCGGCGNTGTGAGTCCGTCCGGCCGTGTATTTGTGTCCGTCCGGCCGTGTGTCCGTGTCCGTCCGGCCGTGGATTTGTGTCTGTCTGGCTGTGAGTCCGTCCGGCCGTGTATTTGTGTCTGTCCGGCCGTGTGTCCGTGTCCGTCCGGCCGTGGATTTGTGTCTGTCTGGCTGTGAGTCCGTCCGGCCGTGTATTTGTGTCCGTCCGGCCGTGTGTCCGTGTCCGTCCGGCCGTGGATTTGTGTCTGTCTGGCTGTGAGTCCGTCCGGCCGTGTACTTGTGTCTGTCTGGCTGTGTGTCCGCCCGGCCGTGTGTCCGCCCCTCGCTCCCCCCGGCCGGTGCCGGGTCCGTGGGACACCCCTGGCCGCACCGTGACCCGCTCCCGGTGTTTCGCTCTCTCCTGTGCCTCATCCATGGAGCGGCTTCCTGTGAGCAGAAAGTGCGCAATGGTTTGGAGCCCTTCAGTCAAGGGCCGTCGTAATCATGATTGATTTCAGTAAGTTTCGGCTTCTAAACCTTCTCAGAATGTTGTTTTAAATGGGTGTTACTAAACAGTAACTTGCCTCTCTTAGATTTATTCTGTTATTAGCACCCAACACAACCTCTCCCCCCCATGCTGAAACAGGGATTGTTCATAAAGTCGTGTATTCTCACATAACTCCTGGTTGTCTGCTGCAATCCTTCATAAAATTTATCAGAATAATGCTAAGAATCTCACAGTACTCTTCTAGGCAGCCACGGTGCTAAACTGTTGTGTTTTGCACCAAAGTATTAAAAGAACTGTTTAATGTCATTATGAGAAACAAACAGATTTAAACAATTTAATATTAAATTTGCTGTTAGCTAATAAATGTATATTTGACTGTCTAATGCGTGAATAATCCTGGGTCATCCCAAATTGCTTGTGAGATTTTTTTTCTATTTGAAAATGAAAGCCTTGTGTGAAGACTGGCAGGGTGGAAGTAAATGAGTGTCCAACTTGCTTGTGAGCTGCAGTCCAGAGCAAAAGCACTATGCAGAATTACAGGCAATTAAAACTACCAGTAGCTCTTAGCTGCAGGATTATTGGTTGAATTCTTTAATAGGATAAATGTAAACAGCCATCAGAGAAGACTTCTGCCAAAGGGCTGGATTTTAGAATAGTCAGGGTTGGAAGGGAGCTCTGGAGATCATCCAGCCCAAGCCCCCTGCCAAGGCAGGGTCACCTAAAGCAGGTGACACAGGAATGAGTCCGGGTGGGTTTGGAGTGTCTCCAGAGAGGGAGACTCCATGGCCTTCCTGGGCAGCTGTTCCAGTGCTCTGCCACCCTCAGTATAAGAGTTCACCTTGAGGTGAATCTGAAGAGAGTCTGGCACCATCCTCTTGGCTCCCACCTTTGAGATCTTGATATGCATTGATGAGATCCCCTCTCTGTCTTCTCCAGACTCTCCTCATCAGAGAGATGCTCCAGACCTCATCACCTTTGTGGCCTCTGCTGGGCCCTTTCCAGTAGCTCCTTGTCTTGTGCTGAGGAGCCCAGAACTGAACACAGCACTCCAGATGTGGCCTCACTTAGGGCTGACTAGAGGGGGAGGATCTCCTCCCTCAGCTGCTGGACACATTCTTCCCATAGTGAAATAATATCAATATATAAAATAATAATCGTATCAATAATTCTCATAATAAAATAATAACCCCAGAATAAATGTTACTTCTCTAACTGATAAGTATATTGTTAAAAATAGAAAAAAATGTCCTGGAAACTTGACACTGATTTATGCCTATTTTTTCTTGCCTGTGTCTGTGACAAAAGCCACTTTAATCACAAATAATTATGGGATGTGCTGCTCATTGCTGTGCTTTGTCAGGAGATGGACTGGAACCAGTTTGACTTGAACCCTAGAACAATTGCTGCCCTGAAAAAAGGTAAGTTAATTTGCCAGTGTCTCACTAACAGATCTGTCACCACAGTGACATACTTGACATAATTGTGTGTTTGTGGGTATAAGCAGGCAGATGGACACTAACAGTTCTAAATTTTAGAACTGTGTTTTGTAAAGAAGATTTTTGAGTAATTAAAGGTGTTGGGTTTTGCCCATGCTTCAATAATAATTTTCCAAACAATTTTACAGCCTGTGTTGGTACATTCAAAGTGAGTGTTGGCTGCCCACTGTACAAGAATGCAGCATAGATAAACCTCAAGTAAATGAGAATTAGAAATTGGGAAAACTTTGCTGTGTAAGACAGCCAAAAGTATTTATAAAAATTCCTCTTATTTCAGCTGACATAAAATCAGTAAAAGAGATTTTAAACCTCTCTGGAGCAGACTTGCAGAGATTGATGAAGCTCTCCAGTGCAGACATCCAGTGCCTGCTGAAAACAGTCTCTCACACACTGAGGAGGAACAGCATGCTCACAGGTAATCCAGTCAGGGCATAAAGAGTCTTCTGTCTAAAACTCATTAAAATAACTGTCACTGGGAGAAAATACGGTTCTGACTCCTCAGTGACACAGTAATGTGAGTTTAAATTGAGAACGGAAGTGTTTTAATTGTGCTGTAGTGAATTATTTAACTATCCTAAGGACAGCTCCCCTGGGGGTAAATGGAAGTGAATGGGTGTCATTTTTCAGGATCGAACCTGCTTGAAACAAGACAAAATATTGCTCCAGTCTGAAACACTTAAATACAGGAACAAAATATTTCCATTTTTCTTTCATACTCTCTTCCTCTCTCTCACTATTCTCCTTTTGGACTAAGACTAGTTGAAAAATTTATATCATATATTAAAAGCTTCATAAACTGATTTGTCATAAACACCTCACTCAAAACAAGCAAGACCTAATAACTCCTCCTGTACACATTCTTAATGACAACTCTGTACTTAAAATCTATTTTCTTGTGATTGCCTGTGTCTTCAGGCTTTGACCAGATGCCTGCTGTGTTGTTTTATACTCTGCTACAGCTTTCTGTTTCCACAATTGCTGTGCTTGAACCTTTGCTGTCAAAATCCTCTCAGAGCGTAACTTTCCTCAGGGACACCTTAAAGGCAGAGAAAGGAAAAAAAGAGTGTGAGAGGAGGAAAGAGCTCAGTGTAAATTACCAATCTTTGTACAGCCCTTCAGCAGTAGGTCTGATGGGAAGAGAGAGGTGGGGAAGACCAGGCTGAATTAGGGGAATTCTCCATCAACAAAGAAAGCATCCCTTGTAGGTATAAACCTTGTATATGGCATCTATTTTGTATCATTGTGTGTTGGAAAAATAATAAACTACTTTTTTTTTTTCTTTTTTTTTTCTTTTTAATCATTAAAAAACACTCCCAAATCCTGCAGCACTTCAGCTCTACCAAGATAAAGACCATTTCACCTCCCAGCACCAGAAGCTGAGCCTGGGGTGTTCAGTGCTAGACAACTTGCTGAAAGGTGGCATTCCTTTAGTGGGAATCACGGAGCTTGCTGGGGAAAGTTCTGCTGGGAAGACTCAGATTAGTTTACAGCTGTGCCTGTGTGTGCAGTATCCTTACAAGTACGGTGGATTAGAGTCTGGTAAGTGCTGAACTGTAACCATGGATTCATTTCCCATTTGGGAGAATATACTGTCTTTAGGAACCTCATTAAAGCAGGTGCACAGGTTCAGTGCATGTCTGACTTCAGTAGGAAGCCAGCTAGTGAGGAATGTGTCTTTAGAGAGAGAAAAGCTTGCTGTGCACGTCCTGCAGCACAACATAACTTAATTGAAAATTACTGTTGGCTGTTGTTTGCCTGCCTGCCACTCTGGGTTAAACTAAACACACTCTCAAACAATGTAAGAAAAGTGTTGCTGTCATGAGAGCTCATTGACATCTCAGTTAACCACCTCAGCAGAGCAGCTCAGCAGATAACTTTCTACAAACATCTTGGGGATATGGGATATATTCCCTAGCTGGGGATTTCAAATTTCAGATTATTTTTTTTTTATAACAATAATTGTATTGATTTACAGAGTAAAAGCAATGGAAATGTAATTGAAAAAAGGTAACATTGTTTTGTACCTGTGATTTTCCTGGGTTTACCCAAGCATACAGGTTTATTCTTTGATTTGAGTATGGTTTTTTTACCCTTCTATCACATTAATCTAACTCATAATTTTTTATTTTTTTTTTTTTTTACTATTCTATGCTGCTGTAGAAAGGGAGGAAACCTGTGTCACTTCTGAGAATTCTGGTAGTCTGCCTTAGGTGTGTTTTGCCTGTGACCTTGCTGTTCCTTCCACACAGCACTGGCTTTATCTGGCAGCTCAGTGGCTCCTTGTGGGGAAACTTACTAATTTCTCGAACTATATCCACCCATGTGGAAAAATCATGGATTGTACAAATTAAGATCTTGCTTAAAGGGCTGTGAGTAGCCTGTGGCTTACATGGCATGATGTCATTAATCAGAGCAGAAGCAATTATATTTTGTTCTGTCCCTTTGTGTGCTGCTGCTAACTGCTGCACGTAGTTTGAATGCAAATATATTTTTATCCATGCTCCAGCACTTCTCCCTGTTTGTGTTGAAGTTGAGGAACAGAGGCACAGAAGCAGGTGCCCAACATCCTATTGGCACTCTCGTGTTGAGCCTCCCATGAGAAATAAAGCAATTAAAGCTTAGGTTAAATGTGGGGAGTTTTATCCTTTAGGAAACTTGAGGAGAGCAGCAATGCTTAGAAACTCTCGCAGAACTCTGCACTACCAGTGGAAGATCTTGCTACTGATTTAAAATTATGGTGCATTGTATTTTTTTAACTGCTCAGAAACTTTCCTTCTCATAAGTGGAGATGTTGAAATACATTTCTTTAAACAGTTACTTCATTAAATTTAGTGCTAGTCTTGTTTGTAATTCTCAGTGCAGGGAGGTTGACAGCAGCAAAGAAATCTTGAAAGTAAATAAAGGCCTCCTTTGCCTCCAGGATATCTTTCTGCTGTTCTAGGAATGTCAGTTGCATTCAGTTGTGTGTTGGCTGAATTTATTTTATATGCCCATATTCATAAGTAATACATGAATATAATGGGACAAATTAATGTCCATATTAGAATTCTGAATTAGAAAATAACATTTGCTACTGATTCTTGGTAACAAACTGGTTTGATGCATGACAGATTATGATCATAGGAATCAAAATTTGTTCTTTTTGAGGTTGAGGGGTTTTAGTGGGTTTTATTCCTGTTTGGTTGATTTTTTGTCAACAACCTGTATAACACATGTATTGGCCTGAATAACAGATTTGATGAAATTACTGATTTCTGTTTGGGTTTTGTTGGACTTGTGACTGTTTTCAGTGTCCTGAATGTTGCAATAACTCTGGATCAAAATATAATTATTTAATCAATGGAGCATCAATCTATCTAGAAATGCAAATCTGCATCTGGAAGAACCCCAGTGACTATGAAATCTGAAGAAATGGACATTCTACCCTTTTTAAGTAAAGTAAGGAGAGGACATCCTGCTTAAGGCAGGTCTGGTTTTCAGAAAGCAGATGCTTTCTCTGTGAGCCCAGAATTCATGGTAGAGAAATTCCTGTCTTTCAGCATTAAAGCAACATTGTGCAAAAGGCAGTCAGCTTAAATAAGCATGGTAGCTGAGAAGGCCAGAAAGTTTTACTTAGGAACTGCACAAGTTAGCGCAGATTTTTTAGCAGGGAATTCCTCGTGCTGTGTTTTGGATTTCTAACTGAACCAGGCAGACTATGCAGTGTCACTCTATTTGTGGGTTGGATAAACTGTGATACTTCTGATCCCCAAGGCAGGTGATCAGGTGCTCCACAGCTGTGCACAGTGAGTGTCACCCAGTGGAGAGGACAAAATCCAGCTGTCCCACCTGTTGCTGAAGAAAGGACCAGGCAACTGCAGGAAAGTGACAGGAGTGGGGTTTTTGTTCCTCACTGATTCAACACGGTTGCGAAAAAAAACCCCAAAACCCAACGTTAATTTCTAGATCCATACGTGTAGCTTTTGAGTGCAGAATGTCTGATATAATTTGTGTGCTGTTGAGAAAGCCGTGTGTGTAAGAGCCCTGTTGTAACCACAGGTGATTTCCTTGCCTGCAGGAGCTGTCTACATTTGTACAGAAGACGTGTTCCCAAGCAAACGCTTGCAGCAGCTCATAGATCAACAGCATAAGCTGCGTGCAGATGTTCCAGCTGAAATCATACAGAAGATCAGATTTGGAAACAGTATTTTTGTTGAGCGGGCAGCAGACCTGGTAAGCAGTAGCACAAGGACTGTTTCTAAGACTCTCGAACAGTATGGATTTGAGGCAGTATTTTACTGTTAAAGGGTCATTAGTGGAAGAGCAGCACAGTTTGTAACTGATTTGGAACATTTAATGATATTCTTGTGTTCTGAGTGTTTCAGTGAGAACAACTCCTTCCCCAGCTAAAGTTGGGAAAGTTGGGGCTGTTCAGCCTGCAGAAGAAGAGGTTGTATGGGGACCTCATAGGAGCCTTCCAGTGTCTGAAGGGGCTGCAGGGAAGCTGGAGAGGGACTGTCAGGAAATGTAGATAGGGCAAGGGTACAAATTGAAAGGGGAAATTTAGATATTAGGAAGAAATTCTTTACTGTGAGGGTGCTGAGATACTGAAACAGGTTTCTCAGAGAAACTGTGGATGCTCCATCCCTGGCAGTGTTTAAGGCCATGCTGGATGTGGCTCTGAGCAGCCTGGTCTGGTGGGAGGTGTCCCTACCCATGGCAGGGAGGTTGGGACTGGGTGATTTTTAAGGCCTATTCCAACCCCTTAACTTTATATTACTCTATGAAAACAGGAACAGTTTAGGGGTATAGCACTACAGTATCAGTAAAGTCAGAGCTGCAGGTAAATGCAGGTTGCAGTTTTGTCTCTTCAGTTTCCTCCTCAGTAAAACCACCAGAATGTGGTTACTGGTGAGACTTAGAGATCCACCAGCTGCCTTCACGATTCGAAACTCCTTGAGCTCGCGCTGCAGTGGCGATTGCTGTAGTTCAGCCTCTTGCTGTGCCAGCAGGGGTTCTTTGCCCTGTGTCACTGTCCCCGTGTGTGTGTGTGTGTGTGTGTGGCAGGACACCTTCCAGCAGTGCATCACGAGGAGGCTGTCCCTGCTGCTGGCTCGGGGCATGGTGCGGCTCGTGGTCATCGACTCCATCGCCGCCCTGTTCCGCTGCGAGTTCGGCCCCGCCGAGTCGGCTCTGAAGGCTCGCTATTTGCAGACCTTTGGGGCACAGCTTCACAGCCTGAGCACTAGGTTCAGGACTCCCATCATGTGCATTAACCAGGTATGGTATCAAATTGCTTCTCTTTCTATAGGGACTGTTTAATACACGGCTGCAGGGTGATGAGCAATCTGTGTAAATGCAGATTTCATGGTGTTGTATTTACCGCTGTCAGCTGACTATTAATGACTGATGGAAACTGAAGCTTCCTTAAACTGATGTACTTTAGTAAATGCTAACTACTCAAAGTTTATTATTTAAGCTTTTATAGGCTGTTAATGTTCTCAAAAGTTGTCCACTAAAGCTAACAGAAATAGGTATGTATAGCAACTGCACCTCTGTGCATCAAAGCAACACAGTTCTTTCTTATCACTGGCTTCAAATGCCATTGTCAGCAGGATTGCTCTGGGAGCTCTGCAGGCACAGTTATATTCCAGGAGACAGTGAAGCACCAGGGACTTTGCTGCATTTCTGTGGAACTCAGCATTTTTGTGTAACAATAAGCTGAGATTACTGAAGCACTACAGTGCATGCACTGACGTGAGCTGGACCAAAACAAGGCCATAATGACACTGGTCACAAAGAGTATTCTTTTGAGAAAACAAGGCAAGACACTGCTCTTGGTCCACTCACAAATTGAAAGAACATCTGTACACCAGAGGTGAAGCATTCACTCTCCAAATGTGGCCTTGGGAAGGGGTAAGTCAATGTGCAGGCAGGCCACTGAGAAATTTCAGAGGTAGTGAAATCATTGAAAAAAGGGCGCTTTTAGGAGAGCTGGGCTTCTGTACTTTTTATCTCCAGCTACAGCACTGGAACAGTTTTGTGAATGTGGGGG
>WAAG01011080.1:0-11581 GCA_013390105.1 Tichodroma muraria | reverse complement strand
AGCTAAGAAAAAACCCAAAATAGTAACTTTTGACACCAAGATATTAACAGGATTCAAATGTACGTATGTTGTTTGAATCCTAACTATAACCTTGATTTACTGCATAAGCTGGGTGCTACATAAATGGGTGTTTGTGAGCAGTTCACTGTGTCCTTCAGATTCTGGAACTGACACAGAACAAGGATAGGGTTCAATTATTATTTTTTGCCTGGTGGTCGTGTAGTTCTTTTACTGGAGAAATTGCACTTTTTCCAGGAAAAAAAATTGTTTTAAACCTTGAATTGAAAGTCATACATATGCAATGTTCTGTTTACACAACATTTCTAAATATACCTGCAAATGGAATCCAAGGCCCAACAGTTACACACTTCAAATATTAAAAGTTCAACCATTTTTCTCTTGTGGTTTTCCTGTTGCAAGAGAAGCCTGTCCAGACAGAGGTAGGTATTCCCCCTGGCTGCAGTTGAAAGAATGACAGCTGTTCTGTACAGAAGCTCTTCTCCTGCAGCTGTTTCCCTGCCACAGGGAGAAGTTAAGTTTCCTGAGTAAACCGTCACTTCTGTCTTCAGACCTCTAGTTTTCAATATACCTTAGAGAAACATTAAGAGAAATGTAAATGATGTCTTCTAGTGCAGTTTTGTTACAACAGAAGGTATTTCATATGAAATACATGCATGCAGAAATGTGTAATACTTCCTTTATAGGGTAGTGGGCAGCAGAGTCACTCCAGCACTTGGAATAACCTGGTCCAACCAGCTGCTGATGAGACTGATGGCCAGCCGGCTATCGCTGCCCGGCCACTCACCTGGGGCAGCGTCACACTGCACTGGAAGCATGAGGACTTTAAGTGTAGTTTTTGCACCTCATCTCCCTCCATCCTTTTGCTACTATACAGTACAGCTGGAAGGTGTAAAAGGAATAAAATAACTCTTTTACACAGTAAAGCATCCTGCTCCAAAAATGTACCAAACTTTGCTTCAGGAAGAATTACCGGTGAAATGCAATTCTTCCTAGATGAGAGAAATTGATGGTGAAGTATATGAACAATGGTATGACTATGTTTAGCCTTGTCTACATTGTGAAAGGTGGTCTTTTTACATTTGGATATTCAGCTTTCCCTTGTGAGAGCAGTGTCCTGAAGGTTCTGAAGGAGAGGGAAGCTGTGGGCAGGTGGAGGCTGCACAGTGGCGTGGGATGTAGCAATCCCCATGATGGGGGAGACCTGATGTTTAATTTTATTTTAATAGCATGCTCATCTAGAAACAGCATTTACTATAGTTTAGTACCCTATTTCCAGACCCAACAGGACTTGAAATTCAACCAGTTTATGTTGCCTGCTGGTGGTTCTGGGTCTCATACTGCCAATTAAAGATAGCCATTCTTTGTCACAAAGCAGCTGTCCTATTTTAAAACCACTTGTTATTAAAATTTTAAAGAAAATAATACCAAAAAGGTACTTGATTTTGACATCTTACTATAAGAATTAAAACTGCACTGCCTTTGTACTAGATGAGTATATCTGGCTTCATAGCACTCTAAAAAAATTCTTTTAATGGTTCATTTCCATTCTTTTCCTGCTTTCCAGTCCCCTCTCTCCATGGAAAAAGGGACTGTCAAAAAAATATGTCTTTCATTTGAAGGACAGCAAGCCACATCCCCCATCCCCTTGTTCTCTTTGCCCATTGCTGAAGCTGTGTAGCCTCAGGGCAAGGTCTCTGTTCTTCCTGATGCTGTGCCCTGCTCTGTGTTTTGCTGGATCAGCATTCTTCATGGGCTTCTGGATTGCTGCCTCTCTTGTCCCATGTCCCTGCTGCTGGGCTCTCAGCTCAGCCGTGATCCTGAAGGGCACCTTCAGCTCTTTACATCCACTCAGATGCTATTGCTCTTCTCAGGTGATTTTTGTTGTTCAGTTAGAGCTTCACATGGGTTTTCTTCCTGTCTTTGTGCTGTCACATTTTTCTGCTGTCCTCAGACCACTGCCATGACATCCACTCTTCCTATGGCTGAATTTTTCCATTGCTCTGTTCCGTGTGAAAGCAAGCCAGGTGAAGTTACACTGTCCAAAGGCCCCTGTTCTGTGGGTGCCTGCTCTCATCAGTGAGTGGTGCTCACTTGTATCACACACACACTCACCAAGCTCTCACGTTTCCCCTCCTTCTGCTGCCTCCTCCTGCTGGCCCAGACAAGAACTCCAACGTGGAGTGACAGTGCTCAAGGTCTCTTTTGGACATTGAGCCCTGTGCTTGTGAAACAGCTGCCTCCTCTGCCTTTCCCGAGTCACGCTCCTTCAGGACATTCATCCATCTTTCCATGTGGAAGCATGCAGCTGGGTAGCTGAAAGCTTTGTCTGGCTGTAAACTGCCTCAGCTGGAATTATGGCAGATTTCTCAAGGGACAACTGAGTATGACTCAAGGAAAAGGGGACTTTTCCTTGTCTGCCTTGGGAAGTTCCAGAGGAGACCAGGCAACGCTTGAAGCTGAAGGAAGGAGACTGCAAGCAAGCAGAAAGGATGAGTTGCTTTCAGTGCCCTCCACAACCCCTTCAGATGTCTCAGGGGCCCTTCTGCAAATAGCACAAGTTGTGTCTAAATAATTTTTTCTAAAATGTCTTAATTCTCTGTATTTGGAAATGACTGCACAACATTTTTTAATTAAATACAACCATGAAGCTTAGAAGCCTTTGTATACTCTAAGGAAAAAAGTAAGAGTGCCACAGCTCAGAGACAGGACCACCTCCTTCTTCAAACCCTTACATTCTGTGCCTCCTCCCTAACAATTTCAGTAAGATTAACTAATGCAGCACAGGTAATACTCCAATTCTCTTCTATTTCTGCCCTGTGTATCTGGGCTGGAACTGTGGCCTAGGTAATGTTCATCCTATTGTGCTGACTGGGAAAAGCAGGCAGAGAGAGATGTAGCTGATTAATGGGAATCATCAAACCCTACCTGGATATTCATTTACAGAAGAGCCTCAAATCCTGGGCTCCAATCCCAGGAGTTTGCCTTGCTGTGACCCACGTCCAGAACAGTGTGAAACCTCTGATTAACAGTCTGTAATACTTTGATCACTCTTTTTTTGCAACTCAACTGCTTGCATGAACGGCCCCAAAGTGTTAAAAGTCACAGATGGATCTGTAATCAAAGTTCCAGTTTACCTGGTGAAAAACACTTTTACCAACAAACAGAAGTAACATTTTGCCTGCTCAAGTATTCTCTCATTACCCTGTTGGTTGGTTGGTTGGTTGTTCTCTCCAGGTGAGTCAGAGTACATTACAGTTTGTCTCCTGGCTCATGAGCACACACAAACCCTGAAATCTCAAATCCCACTGAGGCTCACAGGCAACACTCACTCCAGTCACTCCAGTTCCTGCCCCCTCCCTCAGTCCCACCCCCAGGCACAGCCCAGGATGTCCATCTGACCCAAGTGTAGTTTTGGGGCTGCAAACCCTCACAGGAACCTGACACAGCACCTGTCTATTGAAGCCTTGTGTCACAAGTGTTGAAATGTGCTTAAGTTTTAATAAATGCAATTTAGAGAACCTTCCCTTTATAGAGCTTTATTCATCTTTGGGTTTCACAACTGAGATTTGTATTTATACAAGAAAAAAAATTGAAGTAGTTTTTACAAAGAAGATTTACAGTCTAGAATGTATTAAGTCTTTATCCTGCAAGACTACTTAAATATTTTTCTACACTTTGAAAAGAAATGTTAAATGACACTTGAGCAAGTATGTTTCCCTATATATTTCTCATTTACAAGCAGATGTAACCAAGAAAGTGTTGCAACTTCACTGTGAGCACAAGCACCCTCCCAGCTTGGGCCTTTGGACCTCTACCAGACCCCCACACTCTGTTTGGCTTCTTGCTTTGTTGTTTCAGGTTTTTTAACAACTCACCTTAACTATTCAGCATATACACAATTGTGTATGGGTTTAGGAGAAAAAAATAATCCAATGTAGATGTTTGAGCTGTTCCTCAGTTCTAAATATTTACATACACACACCCCGTGTACTTCTGTAAATCGATGACAATGAAACTAAACTCCTCAGCATCACATCTGTCAACATTTATTCTCTCAGTTCACACTAACATGACCAAAAATGCCACTCTTAGCAGCCTTCAGACACAACACGTGGCCTGCATAACAAAAACCAAAGTAACTTAAACTCATCAACTATTGTAAACACACTGTCAATGCAGCACTGCACATGCCTTTTTCTAGATATTTACAACAGAACCACACCATTTGCAAAATCTCTGGATTCAAATGATACAATTTAAATACAAATACTTCTCAAGCTCAAAACCATTTTAATTTACTACAATCCAGGAGTGCGTGGGGGATGAAGGTGTCATTTACTATAAGAAATAGTACAACCTGTAGGTAACTGACTCTTTTTGCATTGTGTAAGTGCAGACATACCACAACAGGTCAGTTACTCCTCCACAAGAGGAGCAAATCATGAAACAATTACATTTTACAAGACTATTTAGGAAGATCTAAACTCAAGACCAAATATTGCCAATATAGCACACAGCCAGAGACAGAAGGGCAACAGGCACCTTTCAATCAGTGACAATTCCATGTACAATTCATCCCACATCCTGCACACCCAGACTCACCACTGCTTGCAGGAGAATGAGCCTACTGTGGAGTCCTTGTTACGTTTTTATTCAAGTTCACCCTTAAAATTTTAGTCAAGGACAAAAACACCAGATTAAAAACAACTGCACTACCAAGGCTGCAGTTCTCCTAACAAGATGTCTGTCAGTTTTGAAGGTCTTTTTCAGTTTTCTCTTTCATCAGAGCTGTCGATTTAGTTTGGGCTGAAAATACCCAAAATTACACAACTGGATATTCTGGATATATTCTTTATGCAGATTCTTAGCTGTAACTGGAACCTTACAAAAGGAAATCCAGAAAGAAAACCTTGTGTGAAAGTGAACTGAGAAGCCCATCTGATATAAATGTACACAAACCCATGTCCTGACAGTAACTCATCCACGATTCAAACACAGGGAATGTCAACTTTAATTTGGTTTTCGTTTTTAAAAGTTCTCAAACTGCTAACAGCTCACTGGCTCCTAACAGTAAAGACTTGGCTGTTATTCTCAGGGATTTATGGATTAAAGAAGTCTTGAAATTTTTTTCTTCTCAGAAAAAAAAAATGCACCTTTTAAATATAAGAATTGTTTAATACGCATTAGCTCAACAACTTAACCTTCCATCACACCTTAAAATACTATATAAAGGATTAAAACATTTATAAGCACAGTATTAGTAATGCCACCACCAGCAAGATCTTGACCAGGAAAAGTTCCCTCACTATCACCATCAACATACCACAGCCTTGCACTCTGAAACTTACTGTACATTGTCATTTGGCATGGTTACATAATTTATTGCTTATTTACACAGGGTTGGGGGTTTGAGAGGTTGCAAAAAATCATTTTGTTTCAAAAATGAAAGATGACTATGGGAATCACATCCTTCAGTTTAAGTAATTCCTTATTAACAAAAGAGTTTTGTGTCTGAATAGTTCCGTGGGGTTTTTTTGGAAGCCAGACTCCAAGTGGGGCGGGGTCTGGACATGGGCACAGCTGGCAGCCTGACACAGTTCTTCTAGCAAAGCCAGCTCAGTCTGCCTTTGTGCAGAGAGCCCAGTTCACCAGTGGGGGCACAGAACATGTCTTCCTTTAGAGGGGAAAAAATAAGTATATATATTACATGTTTTTTTTATTATAAAAAGCTCTTAATAAAAAGATTAAAACTCAAGAGTCAACATTATATGAGTATCTGTTGTTAAGATAACCGAGCAACAACCTGTTCCTGCTCGAGTTCATTAATGAATTGCACTATGTGCTAAAACTTCTACATAATTATTAGCAGCATCGTCTCTCACCGTTCCTACACTGTCTCTAAAGCAGGTGCACCACGCGCAGCTTCCTCTGCAGAGATGCTCAGACGGTACCTCCTGGTAAACATTAAGTGCATTACACAGACAACTTCTGCATCAGTTACTGTAACCAACTTAAAACCAGGTGCAAACCCAGTCAAAAACTCCTAAGTACTAATTCCAATGACTTTTCACAGCCTGTTCAAATACTAAAACTTGCGTATGTTCCTATATTTTACCTCCTTCAGCTGGTGCTGACCTTCAATGAATTTTCCAGCTTTTCCCAAAGTTAATTTTGTTTGACATTTTCCAACTCACAACTATGACCACAAATACATTTGTACACACACTGCTTGTTTTTTTTTTTACTTTCTCATCCAACTTCACACGAATAGGAATTTTTACAAAAGATGAACAAAATTACAAGCTTTACAGAAAAGCAAAAGGAAATCCTAATGTCTATAAAATCCTTAAAACATACGTACTTTGTTCCAGCAGCAGTCCTGTATACAGACAACATACACATATTAACCTAAGTGGATTTAACATGGATATGTGGTCACACAGGTCACTTATGGCCATCGAGTGCTTCCACGAGGCCCCTTAGCACTGAGTGGTCCTTGCAGAGCAGCCACTCCACAGTGTGACATCCCGGCGTGCAGTGCCTGCTTCTGCTGTCACCAGCTGGTGTGGAGAAAGGCAGGATTTGGGACCAGCGTAAGGAAATGTTGGGCACTTTCAGCAAACAGAGAATGGGACTGTGAATTCCAGTGGACAAGCAAGAAAGTCAACCTGAGGCTCGATGTTTCCCTGAGAGCAGCAGCAGCTGCTCTGGGACAGTTGCAGTCCAAAACTTGAGTATTCTTCAATCACACAAAATAAAGTTTTTTCCATTTCTCCTGATGTACACAAACCGTCCTATATCCATTGATTATTGTGCCCTAAGACTTACAAATATCAAAAGTTACGGCCACAGGTGTTGCTATTCATTCTATCTAAATGTAACTTACCCCCAGCCATCATTTCTCTAAAGATTTAATAGTTCAGTCTAGTGGTTAAGTCAGCCATGTCTAAGTGCCGTTTTGCTAGCAAAGGCTTCTACCATTACAAGAATCAGTGGTGCAAGGCAAAGCCCACCACTACAGAATGCTCAGCTGGAATTTCTACAGTAATGCACATAAATTTATCCACTTCTCATTGCAGCACTTTATGTATTTACTACCACACATTTAATTTTGCTTACATTTTCCAACACCACTGCATTTTGGTATGCTTTGAATGTGTTTGTATTTTAATTTTTTTTTTTTTTTTTTTGGCTGCTGTAATAAGATCTATTAAAGAAATTTACGTAAGTAGCACAAATGGGAGCAGTGCAACGAGCAATACGTATCTATGGTTTTCCTTTAGAAGAAAACACTCACTAATGCTGTGTTTAAAACTGTCCCTATTTAAAAAGTAAAAAAACAGCAGTCCATTGGAAAAAACCAACATCTACAAACTAGGTGTTCCTATAGACAAGGATGAGGAACCAAAGCTTTGAAGGTCTCAGTGCTTCTTTATTCACACAGGAATATTAGCTAGCTTCTGTCCCAAATCTCAGTGCGCCAGATCAGAATGGCTGACACTCAGAGCTCGCGAGTCTGTCAGACAATTATTTCGTTCCTGTGTGAAGGGGAAAAAGACAAAGAGATTAAGCAGATGTCTAGATAGTTCAAGCAAACAATTTAACAAATGGGAACAAACATAAGGAACTACTGAGAACTGTTCATGCTGGATAGGGGGATGCTTTCCGGAGTCCAATAAACATCTTTTTCCTCAATTTTTAACTAGCAATACTATAAAGCGTACACACCCTTACAACCCAGCCTAAGCCTTCCCAAAAATGCAAGAGCTCATTTATGGGAATTGCCATGGGTGTCTATAGTGGAGGAACTACAAAAGTTCACAAGTAGAAAGAATCAATTTCACTACTGTGTTGTACACACCAACAAAAAGCCCCTCCTCTGGAAGTCACACCAATGAAACACGCACGGAGGATCCATCCTAGGGCACCTAGGACACGGCTCTTTCACACCCTTGGCACTGTTGCTGCAGAGAACTTTGCTTTACCCTGGATTTGTTTTGGATGAACTTCACCCAGAGCAAGGTTTTGCTTACATTTCCAACCACAGGGAACTCTGCAGCACATTCTTCAGGGATCATACAGTTCCAACACCTTTACACCACTGGGGAGTACAAGCGCCACCGCTGGGGCTTTCCTGCTACTTTAGGATACACAGTGATGAAGATCCTCACCTACAGTTTTGTTAGTAGAGAAGCAATTTTATCCTCCTAAAATTAGTAGCAGTTACTGTGTTAGTAGAACACACAGCAGTGTTTAGAACATTGTTCACTCCTTTGACAATTTAAACAGTGATTTGTTAGGTAGAAACAGGCAATGAGGAGCAGCACTTGGGCACACCATGAACAGTGAAGCAAAATAGGGTTTTATATTAGCAGAAGCACAACACAGATCAGACAAACTTCTGAGACTGCTCCTGTGCCACCTCAGAAACAACCAAAGTGTTTAACGGCACCTGGTAACGTACAGCAATTACAATGACAGGGCTTTGCAATAAAGGGGCTGAAGTAAAAAAATATTGAAAATATTGGGCTTTAACAGTTCTTGCATTTTTAAGTTGCTTTTACAAGAATACAATATTCCATAAGTTTTATATCCACTGAAATAGAAGTCCAAAGCCAGAGACTGCTTGGTATCATAAAAGCCAATGCTCTTTCCTGGTTGGACTTGAACCCTTTCTTAAAATTAATCATAATTCACGAAAGTGTCAGAGAATGATGCCTTAAGCACAGCCTTCAAACACCTTACTGAAGTAGGATCTTACAATCACTGTGAGGTTGTTGGTTTATTATTTATCACACTCTTTTTATCCCAAACCCTACTAACAGTATTTATTTTTGTAGGAGTATTGTAGGGCTTCTTACTTGAAAATGATCTTCAGTAGCCTTGCCACCCATGTTAAGAACATTCAGAGAACTGGCACGCTTCATGCTGCAACCAGGACAGTGAACATGCAAGGATAAACCGATCAGAATGGCTGAAAACTACAGCTCTAAAAACACAAGTACAACAACGAGCAATGCACAGTGAAGGGAAGGGGAACAACGCCCCAAAACTGATCTGAGGGACAGCCTTTAAGGTAACGACTACAGAAGTTCAAATGTTTGTACTCACTTCCAATTGCACATAAACCCCCCAAAATTACAGGCTCCTCAGAGCTTAAACATATCAGGCAACTGGTTTAACTCAAAATCTCAATTTTTAAAGTGCATCAAATTAGTACAGTGACTTACGCTGAGTTTTAATAAATTAATTATCAGTTTCAATTTTGTATGGCTTCTTACAAAAGCATCAAAATATTCAAACAGTTTAGGATAAAACATCTGAAATATGAGTTTGTTTTGTAGGTAGCATTTACCTTGAAAAAGCTAAAGCAAAAGTTAGTTTGGTACTTTCTGCCTCATTTAGTTAAGTCTTCAGAATAAATTTTTAAAAGCATTTTAAAATGTTTTATTTTAAGTATTTCAAAGTGAAAGGATGTAAGATAATTGCTGCTGTTAACTTTAGTTGTGCTTTTGGCTTTACAACACTCCAGTGATAACAAGCACCCTGGAATATGGTATGGAAAGCAATGGAAAAGGGGAAAAAACTCATCACCTACCCAGGAGCTACTGACAGTCAAAGACATCACTGCATTAACACAATATCTACTGCTGTTTGAAATGAGGATTAATAATTTACCTACATTTCTCAAATATACACAAAATTTAACAAAATATATTTTCAAGTGTGCATCATGAAATTCAAGGTCAGCCCTCAGATTCCTATCATGGAATATCTGATGTCCTTTACACCAGTGCCTGTCCATTCCTCAGAATATTCTGCATTTGCTCTGATTTTTCATGAGCTCTTTAACTATTTCAGAACTAAATGAGGGCTTTGAATACATATTTGATGAACTGGTCACAAGACAACAAGCCCTAACCCTGCAGTGCTACCTGCAGCTTGGGACAACTAACTAAAACAAACTTTCCAATGCCTTCCAGTAACATGGAAAGGTTTATCCATACAGATCACGTTAGATATTAACCAGATCTTCTTTCTGCTGAAGCAACACTGCTAACAGTCAAAGCACAAGTTTTAAATGCTTTGGTAAAGCAAAAGCTTAGCAGGACAATGAAACAAAACATGGGGCAACAGCTGCCATACAGCACAGCCTGGCTGGTTCTCCCCAGCACTAAATCTGGGTGTTTCCAAAGCCAGAAGCACAAAATTTAAAATATTTGGCATGAGTGTTAGCAACAACAAAGCGAGAATTCATGCATGGTGTACACCTCTCATTTATTCAAGGAAACAGGTACAACAGGGGTTATATATGGAAGTCAAAGGAAGTTAATCTGTAAAACAAACAAAATGTTACAGAAAACTCTCCAAAAGAGCATAAAGGTTTATGGAAAACATTCCAGAAACACAGAAAATCCACCAGTAAAAGTTCACACGCGCATTTTAGGTTCTTGCTAAAGTGCCAATTAAAAAAAAAATTATTCAAACCTGAGATACTACTTTATTTGTGGGTTGGTCTTTTTTTTGTTTGGGTTTGTTTAAATCAACATTTTTAAGAACTTTGGCAAATGCCCTTTTAGTTTCCTCCATGTTACAAACATGACTCCACAAAGAACATGCAGGCATTTTTTCAGTGCATAAATAATAGCAATAATGAAAGCTTGTTTTTTCCCTTTTAGATTAGAAATCTTAACTGTTCTGCTGTATGGTCAATTGAAGTGAAAAAATAAAGAACACTAATTAATCCAAGTTAAATTATTACAGGACTGAATTCTGAAGTATGGTGAAGAACTGATACCTTGCTTCAGGTACTGCATGTTTCAAAGACCAGTTTTAAGATACTTGTTATTTGTCAAAAAGGCATTTGCAGGATTGTAAAGAAACAATTTCCCTGATGAGTTTTCCATTTTATTCTCTTCAACCTTCTGTATCAAACAACAACACGGACACCACGTCCTTCCTTCATCCTGTGAGTGTATTGTTATTCAAGTATTTCTCATTCAGTGCTCACACCAGCACTGTCAATTCCTATTTAGAGAAGCAGAGTATAAACAAGAGGTGTAAATCAAGTTCAAGGAAAGTCTTCCTGAGACACAGGCAGGGAATGCACTGTTAAGGAGGGAGGCACAGAAGTGTTCTACCTAAAGTGGCTGCCTTCACAGCAAGGAAGATTTATAGGTGTGCTATGTCTGTATTGAAATATTCAGCTATCAAACACTCTAAAACCCAAAGGTCTGCATGGTAACAACTGAATATGCCTTTTGTTACACTCAGAGAAAGAAAAAAAATGAATTCTATTCAATAAAGTTCCTTCATAAAATGAAATCAAAATGGTTTCTTGGAATATCAGTATGTAAGCTATGCTTTATGACCTACAAAGCTGGTGTTTAATACCAGAAATCTCTGCATTTGTTACTGAAACCAGCTAATATAAATCAGAATTTTAAAACTCTATTTATTACTAGAACAGATATTATAGTATTTTTTGTCCTATACACTGAAAGTGTCTATCTACATAAAAGCCTGTCAATATAATACACTTATTCCAAGTTTTAAGAAT
>WAAG01011069.1:5481-30008 GCA_013390105.1 Tichodroma muraria | reverse complement strand
TGGGGGGGGGTGGGTGAGGGGGGGCAGGAGGGCTCTCCCGCAGCCAGGAGCAGGTGATTAGGCAGGAGCTGGCAGCTGGACAGAAGCTGCTATAAGTCTGGGAGTACAGATGGACAAGTTTTGAGGAACAGCTCTTCAGAAAGAAAGTGCTTGGAGAGGAAATGGTGGCATGGAGCCCAACCGGACCACGTGCTCCGTATTGCAGGGACAGAGAAATGCTTCTCCCAGCTCCGAGCAAAGACATGGGGCAATGGCATCCACACACTCCCTGCATCTCCTGGCTCCTCAATTTGCCTCTACTCTGTCCCATCTGGGGTTCCTTGGGCTCTGAAATGTTTATTTTGACCCACAGGCAGTTTTTTGGAATGCTCTTTCTGCCCAGCCATCCTGGAGCACCAGTCATTCGCTCTGGCCAGTCACATGGTGGGAGCAGTAGGAACAACTTGCCCATCCTTGCCTTCTGCATTTCCCTGTCCCACAGGGCCCTTTGCTTCTATACCACCTCCCTGGCTGGAATAATCCCTCTAATTTATACTGGGAAGGTGGGGGGGGCAGGCTGATCCTGAGGGCTCAGGGCAATGGGGAGCATCGTTCTTGGAGCAAACAGCTCCATAATTCCCTTCCTGGGGCTGCAATGCCAGCCTGAGGCAGGAAGGAGTCATCAACCACTGCCTTCCCAGTGATGGAGAGGTGTAAAATGCTCTCATCATGGAACCATTGTCCCTGAAGAGATCACTTCCTTTTTTATTAGGTTTCATGCAGATTTTACTATTAATTATAGGATTAAAGGACTTGCTCAGAAGCCTTTGATTCCAGCATCTCTTGGGAGCCCGGCTGGCATGTGGTATCCACATCATCAAAACCCAGCCGGGGAGCAAAGTTTGCCCATACATCTCCACCCAGGAATTGCCACCAGCCGTGCTGCAGCTACATCTCTGCCAAGCTTTTGGAATGCTTTCCAGGGTGACCCTGGCCCAGCTGTGCATGTGGAGTGGGTGGTGGGGCAGCCCCAGCATCACCACCCGAAGTATCAGGGCTTGAGCTGCATATTCCCCTCGTGCATCTCAGAGAGGAGAACTTGGGATCACCAAGGAGGATGGGGAGTCCCAGGTCAGATGTCTGGGCAGCTAGGAACAGAAGGCTGGATAAAGGCAAAGCCAGTTCCTCACCTTTCTGGCTGTCCTGGACTCCATCCCAGCCGAGGATCCTGTAAAAAAACCCTGGGAACACACTGTGACACTGACCAAGGCGCTTGAGCTGCAGCAGCCACAGCTGTATCCCTGCACAGCCTGGCTGTTCAGGAGCAGCAGGACGAGTTTGCCTGATGTGCAGCATGAGGGACCCCAAAGCTCCACACAGGCGTCTGTCACTACATTATAAAATACTATCGACTGCCTATTAAAAAGCCATTCCCTGGAGATTTGTGGCTGAGGAAGCAGCTGGGTGAAGTGAGATGGGGCAATAATGGCCATCAACGAGGCATCAGTCACATCCACCCACGCAGCAGCAACAAGGGGCCCCACATGGCTGCCAGGGTGCTGTCCCCTGCCAGGACCATCACCGACAGGAGAGAGAGAGAGGATGAAATAGATGGATCTCAATGCCCTCGGCCACATTGACATCCTCCAGAGAGAGGCTGCAAGCAGTCAGCAGGACCTTGAAATACAAAGTTACTGCAGCCTAATGCCCACCCTCAGCCAGCACCCAGCAGGACCCCTCAAGGGCCAAGGAAGGGCTTTGCTCATGGCAGATCTGGCTGTGGGATGGGGAGCAGGGGAAGCCAGCTGCACTGCCTCTGAACTAGGGAGTGCGTAGATGGGGCCAGGAGGGAGTGTGCAAGCCCCAAACCCTGCATATTCTTGGTCACTGGCCTGGCTGTGGTCCCATGTATTGTCTTGGGAGGGGCTGGAAGGAGATCAGCAGCTGCCAGTGCTCTGCCTGGGGCTTGCTCATCCAGTATTTCTGCTCAAGCAAGCCCCAGGCTGGCCCACACTGACCAGAGGCATGGCCATGTAATGCTGAGCCAGGGGAGTCTCCAGAGCTGGCCAGGAAGGAGTTGGGATTGAGTAAGCAGTGCAAAACAAGAGCTGAAACTGCTTGGGCGGTCCCTCAGCTCCCATTTCATATCCTCAATATTTCTTCCTGCAGGACCTGGTGTAGACAGGGAAGGCAGCAGCATTGATCTCAGACAGGAAATCGATGGGTCCTTCCAGCCTGGGAGAGCATGACCAGCCAGCCCACGCTCCCTGGCATTTTCATGACATTTTCTAAGCTGTATGTCTGGGGAAGGACTGATGGCCACGGCTCCAGAGGCAACTGTCCCTCCACAAAGGCCCCAGCCCCAGCTCAGCCTGAGAGACCAGGAAGGGTGCAGGCATCCCGCTTGTGCCCTCAGACCTGCAGACCCACCCACGACAGCAGCAGAGCCCCCAGGAAGATCTGGTGAAACACCCCTGGTGTCCATCACCCTGGCACATGGCCCATCTGTCACCCTCCCCAGGAGCATGGCCTGGATTCAGTTCCGTGCTGGGAGCAGAGCTGGGTGCTGGGGAACACAAGCAGGGCAGATCAGGCCAGTGGCTTTTTTTAATTCTCACTGAGGCTCAGCCCATGCAGGGCAGGGATGGAGGAGGGGTCCCCACATTCCCCACAAGTTCAGGTGACCACGGTGGGCAGAAGAAGAAGAGATTGGCACCCACCACATGCTGGTCAGAGAGGGGAGCATATGCATGTGACACAGACAGTCATGGAGCTCTGCATTGGCACTACAGACAGCCTGGAGATCTCTTTGTCCCATATTTTCCCACCACAGTCTCCAGTTCTGGAGGGAGCAGCCATGCTCCTTCCCTTGCCCTCAAAAGAACTGGGAATGCAGGGCATGAGCAAGGCTGGGAGCAAGAAGCTGTACCAGCACCCTGCAGCCAGGCACCAGCTGGCACCACTGAAGGGATGGGTCAGAAAATCAGGGTCACATTAGTGCCAGACAGCCCTGAAGAGGTCTCAAGGGAGAAGGCACCCACAGACTGTTTTTTTCCCTATGGCATTTTTCCACAATCCCACGCAAACCTCTCACATCCCTCTGGGTTTCAGCCCAGGTGCAAGCACCTCTGGGGACACCCATCCATCCCTGTGTCCCAAAACAGCCTGGGATACCTAAGCCCCCGGCTCCAGTACCTGCGGGTTCACCCCGCTGGGCCAGGAGGGATGGGATACTTTTAGGGATCACTGACATATCGCTGACATAGAAGTCAGCTGTCCCCACACCAAGGGATGCCCTGGCCTTGGCCAGGCCAGTCTGAGGACAGTGGGATTCAGTGCAATGCATCCAGGGCACAGCAAGGCCACTTCCACCATGTCCTTGGGGCAGTGCTGCTGACACAACCAGCCTTTCCATCCCAGTGGGACAGCACAGAGAGGCAGGGAACCCTCCATCACTCCTGCCCCACTCCCCACCACAGGATGAGTGCCACAGTCAGATAGATGCTGGTTGTGAGGAAAGCTGGTCCCAGAGTCCTTCCCTATCCTCCCACTTTTCAGCAGGGGACATTGTGTGGGTGGTGGCCTGGCCCCTGTCCATGTCCTCCAGCTCGTACTCCTCGTCCGAGAGGGGCAGCCCGTTGGCGCCGGGCACGGGCTCGCACTCGGTGCTGCGCGTGGTGGTGCGTGTGACGCTGGGCGAGTGCTTCCGTGCCCACAGCGGGCGGTGGCCGGGGCGGCACATCACCTCCTTGAACATCTCCCGGAAGCGGGTGGACATCAGGTTGTAGAGGATGGGGTTGGCGGCCGAGCTCAGGTAGAAGAAGACACCTGAGATGATGTGGACGTACTGGAACATGTGGAGCATGTTGCTGGTCCAGCTGGAGACAAAACTCCAGACAAGGCGGTCGGTGTGGAAGGGAGCCCAGCAGATCCCAAACACCACCACCAGCACGACTGTGGGGAGACAAGGAGCCGGTGTTACTGGGGGGATGGGGATTACCAGCCCCGCAGAGATCTCCAGTCCCTGGCCAAGCACTGCCCCATTTCAGTTTTGGCCATAGCAAAAAAGCACGAGAGAGAGGAAGAAGAAAAGGGGAAAGGTTCCCTCAGTGCCTTCTGGACTTGTCATGGAAGGGCCGGAGGTCTGGACAGGATCTCCTCCCTCCATCTCCTGCCAGTGCTACTTCAGGCCCTTCTGTCCTGCACTTCTCCACTCCTCATTGGCAGGCAGCTGGCCCTGTCACAGCCATGCAGCTCAGCTGAGGGACTCACTCCCCTATTGGCACCCAGCCTCCAGAAACCTGCCACCGTCACCAGCAAAGTCCAAGGAGCACAAGCTATTTGAGACCTTTCCTTGTGCTCTGGTTTTGATTTTGGTTATTTTTTTTGTTTTATAACCCGGGTCTGCTGATGGAAAGGAAAGGGTGTAGGTATGTATATACATATGTAGGTATGTATATGTACAGGTAGTCCTGGGGACCTCTGCCATACCCATGCCACAATGCATCTCTGTGGCATGCAGGGACAGGTCCGTCTTTGTCCCCAACCTAGCCAAGCCCAAGTGCCTTGGAAAGCAGAGTTACCCCTTGTCTGGGAGGTGGCGGAGCAGCAGTCCCTGCCCTGCCATTGGACTGGGCTGGGCAATCTGCCATTGCTGTGCCATCACGGGACTGGGAGCGTGCGGGGAGAGGCAGCCACCCAAGGGCAGCCAGCTCCCACTCCTGGGAAGGGGGCTCTGGGAACCACGCTGGGGAGTGGAGCAAGAGTGAAGAGCAGTGGGAAAGAGGATGTTTCAATCCAGCTTTGGGCCATTGCCCCATTAGAGTCACAGAGGCCGTGGGCCTGGGCAGAAGTGCTGCCCTTCTGGGAAATCCCACCACAGCCACCAGCATTTGAGGTCTGGGTGGAGGGATGGGGAGCGGGTTCCCCCATTCCAACCCCTCTCCTTTCTCTTTCTCACCCTGCACTTCCCTCGAGGAGGGGATATGATCTGGCTTGGAGGGAGCTGGCCCAAGCAATCCTTACTGCTGGACTAGAATCACCAGATCTGCCTTTGCCCCAACACCCCGCAAGCCAGACCCACAGCCTTCCTCTGGCATGACCCAGCCTCGGTGCTCTGGACTGTCCATAACTCAGTTTCCCCCCAGCACCCTCCCAACACAGTCTTGGGAGATACTCCCTGGCTCTGCCATCCCCCACACCGACTCACACAGCATCTTTGTGACCTGCCTCCTCTTGACTTTCTTCTGCCCCTGGGCGTTGTGGCAGTTGCGGCTGCTGCCGGCCTTGGCTCCCAAGGCTTCCAGCATCTTTTCTTTCTTGAGCTGCAGGCCAATAAGAAGGTAGAGGACACTGATGGTGCCCATGGGCAGGAAGAAGAAGATGATGGTGGTGATCTGGATGATGAGATTGTAGGTCAAGCGTGGTTTCACCAGTGTGCAGATCTCTGAGTCGGGCACCCGCCCCCGTCCTGGCACGTAGAGAGGCTGCAGCCCATGGAGGCTGGTGTTGGGGATGGAGCAGATGACCGACAAGACCCAGATGGCGACAATGACCCTCTTGGCGTGGTTCCTGGTCACCACGTACTTGGCTTTGAGCGGGTGCACCACAGCGATGTAGCGCTCCACGCTCAGGGCTGTGACGTTGAGGATGGAGGCGAAGCAGACGGCCTCAAAGAGCAGCGTCTTGAAATAGCAGCCGCTGGCCCCCAGCAGGAAGGGGTAGTTGCTCCACATGTCGTACAGCTCCAGTGGCATCCCCAGCAGCAGCACCAGCAGGTCGGACACAGCCAGGCTGAACAAGTAGTAGTTGGTGGGCGTCCTCATGAACCGGTGCCGGAGGATGACGATGCAGGTGAGCGTGTTGCCCACAGCCCCCACCAAGAAGATCAGCAGGTAAATGACACAGACTGGGACAAAGAAGTTGGACCGTCGAGGTCCCAGGTACTTATCCCGCAGCTGCTCCTCTGTCAGGTTGGCATCCTTAGGGTCAAACAAGGTCTCTGGGTGAGTCCTGTTGCTGAGATCAGGGCTGATGGGCTCCACAGGGAAGTCTTGCTGGGGCAGGGGGAACTCTGAACTGGAGCAGTTAACATAGGGATTCATGGCTGTGGAGAGATGGAGAGGTTTGAGGGATGCTTTCCCAACTTCTCTGCTCCCCCTGCTCCCACTGTCCCTCTCCCCACTGGTGGCAGGGTGCTGGGATTCTGCTGGTCACCAGGGCTCTGCACTCTCGCACCTATCCTGCCCCAGATACAGCCTTTCCTTTGGGAAACCACACAAAACTTCCACCTAAACTCCCTCAGGCTTCCTAAGTGCTTCCTGCCCTATTTCCCACCTGCAAACAACCCTGGCAGCTCCTCAGTCCACCTCTGCCCTTTTGCCCCATCAGGGGAATGTCAGCAGGACTGTCCTCTTTTCCTGCTCCGTAAGCAGAGCAGGATACAGTCCCAAAAATCTCTCCGGGCTGCAATTCTACCGGATATGCAGAAGGGCTGGCAGGGCAACCAATAAAACAACCAGAGGGAAAATTGATTTTCCAACATGATGAGGACTTACGGCTTGTTGGGCAACTCCAGATGAACGCTGAGGTCCCACCACCCCTGCGCCGGACAGGGTCAGGGCTGGGGAGGGAGTGTGGGAGGGGATGGAGACTTCACTGCCTTAAGAGGCAGGCAAATGAAATCCTGCTGCTGCTTTCCCCTCGGAACTCAGCTCGGAGAAGCCGCCTGCCCTTATCCACCTTCTCCCTCTTGTCCGCTGTCAGCTGAGAGGCTGGAGGCTGTGCCAGGGGCTTCCCTTCCCACCGCTGGCCAAACAAATCGCGGTGCCGAGACCCTGCCCCTACCAGGGGCTGGCCTCTCATCTGCAAAGCAGCACTGCCAAAAAGCTGCCCTTCAGAGAGAGGAAATAACGTTAAGGTAATAAAGTCCATTGACTCCGAGAGTCCCAGGGGAGGGCGGCACAGGCGTCTCCTGCCCCTCCGGCAGCCGTCCCACCCCGGGCGTTTGTCATTTGCGCGGCCTCGGTGGTGAGTAAAGCATCGATCAGCCCCGCGGCCGCCTGGCTCCGTCCAGCACGGGAGCCTGGGCAGCCCCCGCTTGTCCGGGCTCATCTCGGGGAAATGCAGACGGAGCCAGCGGCTTCCTGAGGTCTCCCACTTCCAGATGTGCAGTCCCTGGGTCTCCCGAATCACTCCCCCGTGAAGCAGGTGGCTCCAGCCGGCTCCCGTGTCGCACTTGGGTGCGAGGAAGTTGCTGCGCTCGCAGCATCGCCCCGTGCTCCGCGCCCGGCTCAGCTCCCTCCCCGTGCCCGGTGCCTGCCGCTCCCGCCTGTCCTCCGCGCTGGCCCCAGGGAACACCCCTGCTTTGCCGTCGCGCAGTCCCGCGCACACACATGTACATGTAAGCACACACACGGACCCACTCACTGTTCCTGAGCCCCACGGGCGCGTGTCAAGGCTGCGTGTCCCCGGCTCCTCTCTCCTCCAGGCGCTGGACCGGTCCGAGACCCGTCCGGAGCCGGAGAAGCCCACGGGCTCCCGCTCTGCCTGAGGCGGCCAAGGGCTGACGGCTGCGGGGTGGGGGCTCCGCGCCGCCGGGCTCTCCAGCCCGCCCCAGCCCCGCAGGTGGGGAGGAGGGGGCGGCGGATGCGGGGTCGGCAGCGCATCGTTCCGCCGCTCTGCGACGGCCGCGGGCACTGCCACCCCGCGGGACGGGGAGGCACCCCTGGGCACGCGCCGGTCCCTTCGTCCCCTCGGAGGGTGCCAGGGCGCAGGTGGACCTGATCCCCCCCAGGGATGACACCTTTAAGGGCTCTGGCATCCCGGGACTTACCTCCTTCTGCCTGTCCCAGCACCATCCCCCCCCTGCACAGAGGCTGAGCTGAAAGAGCCCCAGCAGGGCTGAATTCGAGCAGGCAATACAGGGATCTTGGGGAAGGAACCTGGAGAGACCTGCCAGGAGAGACGTGCTGCCAGCCCCACGTCCCCCCTCCCAGGCGGGCTGAGCCCCAGCACAGCTCACTGCACTGCCGAGCCTGGTGCTTGGGGCCAGGATGTGAGGACCTACCTGGATCTGGTGGCCTCCAGCACCAGGACAGAGCCCCTGGGGTCCTGCACGGCCCAATCCTCCTGATGCCAGAGCACACAGCAGATGGAGCAGTGCCACTCCCTCCTCGTTGATTCTGCTCAAACAAATTCCAGAGCAGGTGAGGGTATACAGGACAAGACCAGCAAAGCCCTGGGCTGTCTTAGTAGCCCTGACCTCACCCTACCTCTTCTCCCTGCAGCAAAAAAGCATCAAGCAGAGGGGAGCTGGCAGAGTAAACATACCACAGGCAGGAAGGGTCTGTGGCGGCCCTGAGCTTTGACTTTCCACAGGAAACCATCTTATCCCCCAGAGGAGAGGAACTGCTGAAGCCAAAGGCCTGGAGGGTAAATGAGTGTAAACAAGACATTACTCAAGGGAAGACATCAACAAGCTGGAAACAGCGTCTGAAACTGGAAGGGAGAAGGAGAAGGGTTGCTGCATGCTCCTATGGAAGTGAGGAAAAGAAACTTCATCCCCTCCGGGAGTGGAGACACAGTAAAACAGGGTTATGGCATAGTGCTGGTGACAGCTGGGACAGGACACAGGGACAGCAGCCTGATGGATGATGCTGGCAAGGGATCAGCAGGGCTTTTTCGGCAGATGCCAGGATGGGTGACAGTGCCAGGGAACGGGCACGTTGCAGGTCACACCCCCTGGGTGGTAGAGCTACAAACACGAAGTGATGAGGCAGGGAAAGAAATCCCTGCCTCCAGATTTTGCACAGGCTGTTTTCCCTGGGGGATGCCCGAGGCAGGCAACAGATCTGTGTCAGTGTAGAGGCACAAGGAGCCTCAGCATGAGCCCACTTCAGGGATTGCAACACGGAAAGAAGCAGTCCAGGAAATCTCACTCCCTTCCATTCCCCATGTCTCTGTCTGTTTTCCGACTGCCCCGATGTCGGTGCAGAAGCTGGCTCCCCCCACGGGTGGGTTAAGGCTTCCACACAGACGCAAGCAGGAACAGCCCTGCAGCTGTGCCAGGAGAATTAAGAAGCCAAAAGAGAAAGCAAACCTCAGTATCAAAGCTCGAGAGGCACAGCCCTAATAACCTACTGCATTCACTTCTGGCTCCTTTCAAGAGGGCATCACACAGTAATCGCAGGGCAGCCCAGCACAACCTTGTGGATCTGTCTGTGCTCCATCCCTGTTTCTTCCCACACTTTGCAGGTTTAATTAACACCCTCTGGTTCTGAACACGAATAACCACCAAGCCACAGAGTGACATTGCATCCAAGAGGGAAACTGAGGCAGAGACAGTCCCTTGTCCCCTCTATGCTATCCTGCAGCAGGCAATAAAGGAAGCAGATTAGCAGCTCCTTCTCAGGGTATTGCTGGAGCAAATTTCCCAGGACAGGGATAGCCAGCACAGACAGAATAGTGTTGTGAAGCTTTTGGGCAAGAATGAACCCTCTCCCCTTGGAGAGTAAGCAAATATTTTGGCCATGGGGATGTAAAAGGGGCTTCTCTCCCTCCTGGGAGCTGCCTACTCAAAGTTGCCCTTCTCTGGTCAGCTGGAGATGACAAGCCTAGAGGATGTATTTCAGAGAGTAGGAGGATTTTTTTTTTTTAGACCTCAAGGCCAAGAAGGGCCACACAGACCCACAGGGCACCAAACAGGCCCAGATCTGGATAATTTTACACAGACAGGTCAGGGGAGTTGCCTTTTCAAAGCAGCCTGGCTGTATTTTACCCAGCAGAGCCCACCCACCCATCCTTGTCCGTGTGGGACACCCTCCTGTAATATTTTTTTAGTCATCACTCTTCTGTGCATTTCTCCTCACTAACTCTCCAGAGGCCTTTTTCACTGTGTAAGAGCTGTACCCATTCCCAAAAATTTCACCTCAGCATTTTTACCCTCTCTCACACAGCCTAAGCAGGTGACATCTTAACCTCTCACAATAGTGGCAGTTGTTTCTAAATCTCTAAATCACCTTTTCTGAGCTGGTCATAAACTGGCCAGCATCTTTTGCAGAGTGCAGGCATCTGGCAAAGGAACAGCACGGAGCCTTTGATCCCCTGGGACAGCTAGCCACGTTCCTATGGGATGCAGGGCTGGTGTCCTAGTCACAGCCTGGCGTTTCTTCTCCCTGCAACAACTTCTGCCACTAGAGCCCCACGGCTCATCCGAGGAACAGCTGGGGAGGGACGTTTCTCCTCTACCTCAAACGAGTCTGAAAGAAGGAAGAAAAAAAAAAAAAGACCACTTCAATATTCACTGTGATAAAAGCAATCAGCTTTCTAAGGAACAGCAAAATTGGCCTCTGCTCCACAGCTTGTGTCCCCTGAGTCTGTGGAGGGGACGGGGAAGGCAGGCACTCCTGAGCAGGTATTCAGGCTCCATGGCAACCATAGTTTTGCTAATCAGGGCCGGCACAGACTTGAAGTGTGTTTTCTCCTGGCAGGAGCACCGGGCTTTTGCCATTAGGCTGAGTTACCCAGGGGTGCTGCCTTGGCTGTGCCCCCTGGGCAGTGATGGAATTGGATGAGGGCTGGCTGCAGGCCAAGGCATCCTGACAAGAATCTGCACAGTTGCAACTCTGTGCCCTCCATCCTGCACGAGGCTGGTGACCATGTTTCTTTACTGAGGTCAGAATGAATCACCCAAGATCAAAAAAGGATCAGATTATTTCACCCCAAGCTGTGGATGTGTTTGTTGGCCAGGGCTTTGCTAACAGCACATTGTTTTCCTGTCTCCCCCTCACCATCTCTTTTGGCTCCTGTTTGATGTTGCTCCATGGCACCATGCAGGGTCATCAGAGGTGGCAGAGCCAACACTGGGATTGCAATCAGTAATGGAGATGGCATTTTGTACCTGGAGATGACAGATGCAGCTGCAAGAAGGGGGTGTCTTGTGGGCCTCAGTCCCATGCTAAGGGCAGAGCTACCACCACATTTTCCTTAACCTGAAAAAGCCAAGCTTGGGGAGGATGAGAGGTAGCCCACAGCAGGTCCCAGGGCTGCAGCAGAGTGCTCTGCCAGCCTCAGAAGCAGCAAGCAAGCTGTGATGGAAATCCCTCATCCTGGCTGAAATCTGCTCTATGACAAAACTGTGGCACTCTCGGTGGGCAGGAGGGACTCAGCACCTGGCCAAAGCAGCCCTGCCTTTCCTCAGCAGCAGAGCCAAGCCAGGGGACACCCAAAGGAGCATTTTACCAGCTGAAAACATCCTGGCCAACACATAAGGAGCTTGAGACCGCCTCATCTACAGCAAGTCCATCTCCAAAATACATTTAAATGGAGCACGGGTCTAGGGCATTTTACCAGGCACTAAGGAGTCACTTAATGGCTATTTATTTGTTACTTTCCAAGTCTCCTCCTTTTTGAGTTATCAAAAATATGTAACTACATGGCACAGCACAGGGATGGCCTCTTTCCCCTCCCCTTGGTTCAGAGGCACTTGGCACTCACTGGTTGATTTATGGTGGCCCCCAGGCCTCCCAGGATTGATTGCCAGGACTTGTTACACCTCCCACTGGGCCATGGTAGATATTAATTCCCTGCCTATGCACAGCTCTCAGCACCCAATTCATGTCTTTAAATGTGCCTGGGAAGAGGCTTTCAGCTGGAAGGAAAAACAGCTGCTCAAGCTCTGCAAAACCTCATTTACAAAGAACACCGGGTGAGGAAATGACATCTCTGGGATGGGATCCCATTTGCCATGTAGTGACTCACTCTTCAAGTCAAGATCAAAACCTCCAGTCAAAGAAATCCCAATCAGCTACAACAACATCCCAGTGAAACACAAGCATGGCAGCAACAGAGATGCAGGATAGAGAGGGAAACTCATCACAGGACCTGCTGCACTTTCACACAAATTTATTTGCAAATGAGCAACTCCCAGGTTGGGCATGGGACAGGGCTGAGGGGCAGGACCATGGGGGTAGCAGGGATGAGGATGTGAGAGCCTTGCTCTTCATGCTGACACCCCTAGATGCCAATTTAATCATCACATTAGTGACACCACAATTTTCCTTATTGCTTTGTTACTTGCAGTACAACAGCTGGCAGCTGGGGAGGGTGGGAGCATCTTACACTGGTTGTTGGCACTTCTGCTGCTCCACTGGAAGGAAAAAGGGCTGGGGTGCAGCTTCCCTATGCAAGAATACCACACTCTGCTCCATGTCCCGTGACAAGATTTTACTCTGAGCCTCAATTTCCAGGTATCAATAAACTTCAGGGCTGTACTTTACCACTCTTGTTTTGCATCCAAAAGAAATTCAACTAAAAAAAAAGTGGGACACGTGCAGAAATTCATTTTTTCCATCAGAAAGTTTATGCTGCATATAGAGAGAATTAAAGCTCAAAGAACTTCATGAGCTTTCAGAGATAGTAATATGGGAACTTCAAAATGAATGAAAGTTTCCTGAACCCCAGGAGGAAGAAAACATGCCACAAATGGGAATAAACAGCCTGAAATACTCTGTGCACAGAGAGAAAAAATCTAACAAATTGATGGCAAGGTTTATCTCCAAGCACAGGCAGCAAATGGCACCTAAATTTGTGAGACAGCTGCCAGCAGTGCTGCTGTGCCAGAGAACAGGGCATGCTCAGGCTCCAGTGGATCCAGCCCCTTCAGAAACCTGTAGTGTTCTGGTGCCAGCAGGCTGGAGCTGAACATGAGGAGAGCTCCACCGTGAGCTCCCAGCTCTTTGTGTAACCTGCCTGCCCATCCCCTTGGTTCAGGGAGAAGGGATCATCGCAGGCACCAGGGAGACCGAAGCATCCAGGAGTCTGATTTTTGCTCCAGTTTGGATCAGATATATGACAACAGGATGGGCAAGAAGCAGAAATGTGAGAAATGCCATGGCCTGGGCTTTCCAGAGGGCTCACCTGCACCTCTCAGGGCTGTCAGCATCACCTCACCCCCTCCAGCAGTGAGCAGAGGTCACTCAGTGTGGCACGGGATGGGCTGAACAAGAAGCCACAGGGCCAAGTCACATCAGCCTAGCTACGATGTGACATGCACAGTGATGGAGTGAAGCAGAGATGGGAACACAGGCACTGACAGGTTAAACTGACAGATGCACGGTGACAGGTCCAAATGACACCCACCCCAGGGGACCACAGCAGGATACCAGAGTCATCTTGCCCTTAATTGAGACCAGGGGATGGAAGACAATAAGGGATGACATTTTTCTCTAAGTCAAGAGACTCTCAGCCTGATTTTCACACTTTGAAGGAAACTGGAAAGAATAATTAAACATCCCACCTGCACCCACGAAGGATAATCCCAAACCCACATCTCACAAGCACAACAGGTCCAGCCAGTCTAGTCCTCCTCTCCAGCAGGATGGTGGTAAGTGGGTGAAAGCCATCAGGCTGGCACAGTCACACCACAGGAAAACTCTCAGTGCTGTCCAGTACAACACGCTCTCAAGGCAGGGAACAGGCTCTGGTGTGGCAGCACAGCTCTGCTGCCACCACCTTTCAAGCCTGGAGACAGCAGCATGTCCCTCCTGCCCCATTAGCCTTTCATCCGGGCTTCCCCCAGCCCTTTTATAGTCCTGGCACCACCCACACCTGGGCCAGGCCAGGAGAACCTGGGAAGGGATGGGCTGGGCTAACCCCACACTTGCCAGCCACCTGATGCCACCCTCACCAGCAGCTCTAGAGGAGAGGGTTGGGGACAGCTCTGCATCCGTAAGTTTCAACTGCCCTGTCCCACCCCATCCCGTCAGTCTACTCTCCTATGCCTCAGTTTCCCTTTGTGCTCCTGCCTGCCACAGCAGTTCTAAGGAAATTCCTGTTTTCTCCTCTATTCCCTCCTTGAGGCTTTTCCCAGATGGACAGGCAACTTTCCCTATCTCAGCTGTCTCATCACAAGGCTTGGGACATGCACACCCTGCTTCCAGCATCTCTGGGACTGCTCTGAAGAGTCTGGGGCACAAACTCAACCCATAGAAGTGTTTTCCTCCTGATGGCCATATTGGGGGTTCCCAGCCAGGCTTGGTGGCCTCCCACAAATGTCTTGGCCTCTGATTGCTTCTGTGCCCAAAGTTCCCAAGAGCTGAATATTTTCAGCCACCTCACCGGGAAGTCAGGATTAAATGCCAGGTCTGGCTGGGATTTCCTCTCCTTGTCTGTGCCAGACTGCTCTGGCAGCAGTGCTGAGTAGCAGCCTGGCACTGTCTGCCTGGATTTGGCCCAGATCCCATTTATTCCATGATTCTCCCTGGCTCACAGCCTCTCTACTTCTTGTTGACACTGGGGCAGCCTCCTGCTTTCAGCCCCAGCCTCTAATATGCCCCAAAATTTCCCTCATGCAGGGGAAGGGCTGGAGCCCCCAGACCTCCTGGCTGATATAGAAAGCAGCCGTTTTCAGTGGAAAGCAGGAGTTGGAGAGACTTTGGTAGATTAGACACATGGTCAAAATGTGGCACCTAATTCACTCAGGACTGGTTTAAATCCCCTTCCACATGGCTGCCACTAATGATGGGCTTTAAATAAACGAGCAAATGCAGGGGAAAAGGGAGGGACTTTCCTCTGACCTCATGAAGCATTGCCTGCGACATTTCTCCTCTGACTTTCCCTCCACCCATCCCCACCTCCATCCCCATCTGGCAGGTTATTTCCATCCTGCTCGCTTTTCCCACCAACGTGTCCAGCAGTACCCAAACCTGTGGAATGACGAGGTGTGAACGGGAAATCTTCTGGTGCAATGCCACGAGCCGACGTTCCAAAAGCACCGGGAGCATCATTTCAAACCCTCCCTTTCTGGCGCTTTGTGTCTGCATTAATTTAGGCTAACTGCACCCACCATAAAGTGATCGGAGCAGAGATGTGTTCTGAGCGCCGTGCTCGGAGTCTGGACGTGGTGTCGGGTGGTTTGAACGGGGGAAAATCCACTTGTCAGAGCGATAATTCGGGGCTGCCCCGAGGTTTGGGAACACCCTCTTTGCTGCCACAGCCGCTGTTTTCCTATGTGTCTGGTCCCAAATTCCCTGCACAGGCGGCCGGGCTGGAAGAGAGCTCTGGCAGGGGGTGCAGCCCCCCGGGACAGGGATGGCTCACGGAGGGACAACATGTGGGATTTCTCCCCGGGGTGTGCGGCGGCTGGAAGGAGGTTTCGGGGCATCTGCAAACCGCACGGAGGGGTGACGGTCCCCGTTTGCCTCCCCGGGCTGTGCCGTGTCCGGGCGGCCGCGCCCACGATTCGCGTCCTTTGGGCTCCCTCTGGTGGGAACGCGCCGGAGCTCCGGCGTGTCCGGCAGCCACGGGGCCACCGCGGGGTGGGGCTCCCGGGCAGGGCAGGCGTTCGCCCCCGAGCTGGGCTGGAGCGGTGGGGATCGCGCTGTGCCCTTTCACTGCAGCCCCCCGGGACCCCCAAGGCTGGGCGCGGTGATGGGGCACCCGGGCATGTGCTGGCGTGGCGACCCCCGGGGAAAAGGGGGGCCTGGAGCACATCTGGGCTTGTCCTTGGAGAGGTGTGCGGGATTTCCTGGAAAATGGGCAAGAAGGAATATTAAATGGGGGGAGAACGGATATAAAATCTGGAGAGAAAGTTTGCATGTGGCAGAGAGTGTCTCTTGAGACTTGGGGGGCAGAGCAGATTCCCCCCAGTCCCATCATATCTTTCCATGTCTGGCCACTTGTGGTCATTTATTTTCCCCCTTTCCCTTGCCCAGGGGTCTTGGGGGATTCCTCTCCAGATCAGCAGCTACTTGACCCCTGAGTGTAGTCACAATTTGGAGGTGGGTGGGGTACAGCAATGGGGTTGATGGGTTGGGAGAGAAGGCGCAGCACTGACGGCTGAACGGGAAATCCAGACAGTGGGCAAGACTTTGGGAGACTTGGGGTGGTGGGAGTGGGACAAAAAAACCCTTTGGTGTTCAGTACAGCCTGGGAGAGCAGTGCTGCCAAGCTTGGTCTCTCCACCAGGGAAGGGGACAAGGGGTTCGTGCAGGCGTCGTGTGTCCACACGATGGCACCAGACCCGGAGCAGTGTCCCCAGCCATGATGGCATGGCAGGACCCTGCCCCCGAGCCTTAGAGCTGCGTGATCCTGCATCTGGGAGTGATGATGGTTTTTTTGGCTGTGCCTCACTCGAGGGTAAGAGCTGTGCAATAGTTCCCTGCCAGCAGCTCCTCTCAGCATCCCTCCAGCTTTGGATGTTCCTGCTTTTGCTCCAGGTGTAAAACAGGGGAGAGGTGTCTAAAACTTGATCCTTGTTTCTCTGCTTCATTCCCGGGTTTCATCTTCTGCCTCCTCTCTAAAATCCTCACCTGGCTCAGGTGTGCACAGAGCTGCACTGCCTGGCAGGGATTCCTTCTGTCAGGGACAGAGCTTCCCACCTCTCGACCCTCCAGACAAACCACAGCCCCCTCTCCTGGGAAAGAGGGAGGCAGTGGGTGGAAGAGGTGGATGCAGGGGAGCTGGAGCTTGAGGGTCCTCCCTTGTCCTCCAGCAGCTGACAGGGCACCTGGGGGCTGCTCAGTGGGGACCAGGATTCCTTGCTTGGCAGATGACGGCTTTGACCATCCTGTCCTGTCCCATAATCATCTGTGTGAGGAGCAGGAGCCAGGCTGGAGCCACCACAGGGGACTTGGGAGAGTAAGGACTGTGATAATAGCAACCCTGCAAATACCTGGGTTAAACCACAGACTCTGTGAGGGTCCCAGTAGGTCCTGCACAGGCTCAATGCCAGCAGGACTAATCCCCAAACCTCCCAGTGGGCAGTCAAGCTCTCCTCAATCCCCAGTGCAGCCCTTTGCTCTGGTCTGGCTGCTGCAGGACAGGATTCCCTTGGCTACTCTACCTGATGACCTCTTCCCTAGGGAAACAGGATATCCTTCCTGTCCCTTCATTGCAGCCAGTTTTTCCCTCGAGCCTCTCCCCATAAGGTACTGGAGGATCCTATTAGCAGAGGATAAGGCCACCAGAGGGGACTTTGAAGAGCCCAGAGCTGGCCCAGGGTCCCTCAGATGGAGCTCCCGCTTTGCCCATGTGCTATGGCAGTGTGGGTGGGGGCTTTCCACTGCCCAAAGTTTACACAGGCTTGCTGCGGAGTTTTCCTTGTGGTCCCCACAGTGACCCCCAGGAGGTCCGACACAGCAGCAGTGCACATGGTGCTCCCCGTGCCACTGGCAGGACAGGAACGTGTCCCAGATGGGGCTGTGAGCCCCCTCCCCCCTGCTCTATCTCCCAGCCACAGCTCCTGCCAGACCCCTCATCTCCACAACTTCAGCAGAAAGCCTTTGCCTGCTCTTCCTCCAGCTGCCTCTTTCCCTGGGGAGTCACCCGAGCTCCCCATTCCCGTGTCCTCTGTCCCTCCAGAGTCCCGTAGCCCCCCAGCCCTGGGAAGCTCAGCAGCTGTTGAACCAGCAGTGAGCCAAGATCCTGTCACAGCAAAGAGCGTCTCAGTGCAGCCTCACACTCCTCTGTCTGCCCTCCTCCATCTGCCAGCTCTTGTCCTACATCTTGGCTGGCAGTGCCATGTGAGCGGCATCTGTCCCTTCCCGTCCCTCTGTCCTCTCCAGCCCAACTGCACAGGATGGACATTTGGCTCAAAGGTCCCCACAAAGCTTTGGAAGTAACACAGAGGCTGAGGGCTCACCGGGCCAAGGGAAGACACTGCAGGACACATGGCTTGGCCAAACCCAGGGTTTCACCAAGAGATGCTAAGCTATTAACCCCGGGAAACCCCTTTCCTACTCAGAATCCTTAGGAGGGCTCAGGCCGCATGTCCTGGCTTTCCCTGTCTCCCTCTCTCCAACCAATCTGGCTGCTGCTGCCCAGTGTGGCTCTAAGTAGCTTTGGCTAAATCCCCATCCAGAGGAAGCTGCTAATCCCCATGGTTTCATGGCCAGCAGGATCACCAGAGTGGGCAGCGGCTTTGGGGGTGGCAGGGTGGAGGGATGGGGCAGGTCCCCAGTGACAAGGGGTAGTGAGTGGACATGCCTGCAGGAGCATGAGCAAAGCCACCAGCTGTGATGGTGCCTGGACTGGTCGGGGTCCCAGAGCCAGTGGCAGAACCGGAGCAGGGATTTGTGTCTCGGAAGGAGCAGGTCCATTGATTTCCATGGATGTCAGGGTTTAGAAATAAATCACCTCCAGCAGGAACACGAGCTGGGGAGATATAAAACCCATGTCCTCCAGTCGCCACAGGGACTGGGACCAGAGAAGAAAATGTGCAGCAGCACCAGGACGTGGCTGAACCCCCTCATCTCCCCCATCCCTCCCGTGCTCACTCCCCACGGAGCCCAGCCCCACCGCTGCCTGTTTCCACGGGGGAGCGTTTCCCGTGGAACGAGAGCACATTCCCGAATTCCCGACGCGGGCAGCTTTTCCGCCAGGATTTCTAAAAATAGTATCTTGAGACAAGCCAAAAAAAAAAAAAAAGAGCAAGCTTTATTTCCCTTTTTTCACTCTTTTAATGCGAAGCTTTTGCTGTTCCCCTGGGAGGACACCACCCTCCCCGCCTTCGTGCCCGCCCCCCGCCCGGGGGCACGTGGGGGAGCTCCGCGGCTCCGGCCCCGGGACCGCCCCCCGGCCCCGGGGGAGGCCCCGCACCCCCCCGCCGCACCGGCCGTCGCCATAGCGACAGTGACCTCACACGGGGATGGGCGAGCGGACCGGTCGCGTAGCAACAGTCCCGGTGACATCAGAAGCCCGGTGCGGTTCCCACGGCAACCCGCGGGGCAGGGAGGGAGGCAGGGGCCGTTCGCGGGGGGACCCTGGGCCGGAGGCGCCGGGGCAGCGAAGGGGTCCCGCTGCCCCACTGCCACCGCCTCCCCGACATCTCCTCAGCCCCGCGAGAAAAGGGTTAATGTGAATAAATCAGCATATTTTAGAGACGTCACCCCCGGTGCAGCCAACAGCGGGGGCGGGGCAGAGCGGGAAATGAGCCGCAGCCGGACCTCACGGGGGTCTCGGGGGGCGAAAAGAGGTAACGTACAGCCCTCGCCCCGAAACTCCCAGCATCGCTCCGCTGCACCTCAACCCCGCCCGGGGGCACCAGCCCCGCCCCGGGTCCCCCCCATGCTGGGCAGGGGACGGAACTGATGTACTGTGGGGGACACAGCGATAGCAGCTCTTGATGGAGAAGCACGGAAATGTTTGGGCTGGGTGCTCCTGGGGTGGAGTGGGTGAGTCCATGTCCTGAGCGAAGCACGTGGAATGAGCTGTTTCCCGCCGCCAGGCAAACCCACGTGCACCCTTCACTCCCGGGAGCTGCATCCTTTCCCCCCACTGAGGGTGCCTCTCACCTCGGCAAACACACTCCCAGCCCCTGCACACACTCTGCCGTGGCTCCCAGCCCTTGATGTCCCTCCAGCCTCAAGTGAGGCCAGGGAAAAGGAAAGCGGTTTTGGACCCTCGATAAACCTCTCACCACGCTGGGCTACCACTCCCCGAGCTGGGATGGTAAAGTGACGCTCAGAGAGGCGCCCGGATCATCCCCAGCGTCACCGGCGTCCCCAGGGGGATTAGCCACTAGATTGCACTCTTGCTTTGTGCACGGGCGAGGGAGCCGGCAGGTACTTGGCAGCAGGGAGCGGGATGCTGGAGGCAGCCTGTTCACCCAAGCGCTACCCACCACGCAAGATGCAATTCCAAACGGGACGCGCTGCAGTGGCTGGAAGAGAGCCAGCTCCTCCGGCCCTGCCGGCAGCCAAATATAACCACGGCGGGGTGACTTTCGGTGGGGAAATGATCCGCGTGGCTCTACGGGCAGGGGTGCTGAATGCTGAAATGCTGCTGCCTCCAGGGCAGCGACTGCTCATCCCTTGGGATGAAAGTGGCAAGGATCAGAAAAGATTCCTTTTGGTGGGGGAAGAGGACTGGATCTGTTTTGCAGCTGGTCTGAACACATTCCCGTCTGTGGGATAAATACCCCTTCCTGGGACAGCTGGCTCCACAGGAGAGAGTACCTACATGCCAGCTACTCACCATCACTGGGAGAGGCTGGATTCATCCCCATGACCCAGTGCATGCTACAAACTCCCCTCATGCATTTATTTCCCTCTCGGTCACTGTGACTCACGCTCTCCATCTGCCTGTTTACAGGCTGTTTTCCCAAGGTCCCAGCGGAGGCAACGACTGGTTGGGAGGAACTGGGCTATTTGCCCAGATCCTTGAGGGAAAGTCCCAATAAGTCTGGGAGCGGGAGGGAAGGAGCAGGGGCTGGATGCCTGCACTCTGGGACCTCTGTGAAGGGACAGAGGCCACTGTGTATCTCAGAGCCTGGCTACACCCACAAACTGGCTACACCCAGGAGCCCAGGGCAACGAGGGGTCCGGCCACCACCGGCCCTGCCTGGCATTGCCCTGGCAGCCAGGTGCCTGCAGGGCAGGGGTGGATACCACCCACAGGGCTCCAGCTCCAAAATGTCAAGTGTCACCATCCTGGAAATGGCACCTACGCTGCCTCTCTTCATCTCCCATCAGTGGGGGTCTGGCATGCTAGGGCCCTCTTGGGACAGGGATGAAGGGAAAGCTCTCAGTAGTCACAAAGGAATGGAGGGCTGATGACAAGGGAAGGGCAGGAAGATGGAGGGAGCTCCCAAGGGCTAGCAGGTCACCCTTGAAATAGCTCCAGAGGAAGGTTCCCAGTGTGAGCATCCCCTCTGTGTATTCCGGCTCTGCTTCCCTGGGGATGCTGAGGCACAGGGGAGGGGGAGCGTTGAAGGGGGAGGCTGCGCTTTGTGGTTTCACGGTGCATCTGTGCCCTTTGAATCCCCATGAGAATGTGGAGGTGGTAAAATGTCACCAGCTGGGCCGCGGGGAAGGGGGCCGGACACGTAAAACCCCAACAAAGGGTGGCCATTGTCTGGGGAGAGGCAGTGGGGGGCCAGCGGGGGAGCCCGCTGAGTGCCCCTCGCCCCCCAGCCCCCACCGCCCCACAGCTCAGGTGCCGATGAAAAGGCAGCTTTATCCCCCTGAGCCCTTCGTGGGAGGCAATGCAGATCCCCGGCATCCTGGGCCGTGGTCCAAACGTCCCCCCTAGGGAAGCAGGGGGAGGTGGAGGGGAGCACGGTGTGCCCCAGCCTCCCGAACCCGCTCCAGGCTGCTAAACTGCTCTCCTCCATCCAGCCTCCCTTCTCACTTCCTGGCAAGCCTGACCTGCGTGGGCAGACGGGAAGATCCCATTCAGGCTCGAGGAGCAGCCCGGTCCCCCGCCCATCTGCTCCATTTCAGGGCCTTTTATGGCCATTGCCTCAGGCAGGGCGCTGGGTCCCTGCCAGGCAGGGGGAAGGGACACAGGTGGGGTCACCTGGGGATGCCCTGAAGGCGGCTCATCCTCTGCAGTCCCTGGCACTGGGTCCTCCTCTAGAGCAGCAGCGTTTGTGGGGGCACTGCATCCTGTACGATCCCAAGTTTACTTTGTGCCTGCTGCTGTGCACTGAGACAGATGGATCGAGGGCTAGTCCCACATACTTGGCAAAGGTGTTGCAAACTCCACAGCGGAGGAATTGTGGCACAAAAAACCACCTTCCTTGTTGTGGAACAGGGCTGAAAAGCCCTGTCAGACTTTGGGCTGAGGTGCTGGAGAGCTGGTGGGCACAGGGTGTCGAGATCCCATGCTCTACTCTGGAGAGAGCTGCACAGAGGCAGAGGCAAAGCACTCCCCCAGCCCTGGGATGAAAGGTGTTCCCGCAAACATCACCCGTCATTTCCTCCTCCACGGCGGGAGCTATGGAACAGGTTCTTCAGCAACCCCCTGGCACGGTGACAGGACAGGGAGAGGCCAGGAAAGGAGCCAGCTGAGACTTGGCACTGCCATCCAGAACCACCCTGTGTGCCCTCAGGAAAGACACACCCCAAACCCTGTCTCTGCCAGTGGGAAGCCAAGCTGGATGGGTGCTGGAGGGTGCTGTGTGGGCCACTAATCTCGACCAAAACCCCCTGGGAGGCAGCTGATGGGGAAAACATGGATTTAGTGTGTTCACAGTGCTGGGACCCAAATCTAGTCAGCAGCTGAGCCAGGTGGCCAAGGCTGCATCCTACTCCACTGGCTTGGCGGTGAGATCCTCCCAGCTGTAAACCAGGGTCCCAGCCAGGGTCCTCATCCCTGTTCCTGGGCCAGGGGCTGCTGGAAGCGGGGGGCAGACGAGCTGGCAGCTCTGCAGCACATGTATCCCAGTGTGAGCCCAAGTGTGGGAGTTTACGGGGCTTTGACGCAGGAGATGTGTGATGGGGGAATTGTTGCCAGGCTTGGGGAAGGATCCAATCACACCAGGGTGCTCTCGGCAGATTAAGGATTGGAAAGCTCTGGTAATTACTTTGCAGTATAAAAATAGGCCTAGCTTTATCCCTCACCCTGATCTCCCACTCTTGCCTCTCCCTGCCCCACTCCTTCCCCCCACCCAATGGTGAGCAGATGCCAGGTACCCAGTGAGCACAGCAGGAGGGCACAACACAGCCGCTGGCCTGGTGCTGGCATTTCTGGGTGAAGGGGGTAAAAAAGGGAGAGGGGGTCTGGAATGGGGTGTTGACAGCAGCACAGCAATGGCATCTGGCTGGCACGTGCAAACTGTGAGGATCAGGAGACTGGGAGAGGAGCCGGGGCACGCACAGAGGCGTCCCCACATACTGCGAGGCTTTGTGCCAGGGAAGCAAGAGCCTGGAGACATCAGCAGAGCAGATGTCTGGTCAAGAGAGGACCATGTCTGTGGGACCATCTGACACAAAGAGTGAACATGGCTCTGGCACTGGCCATCACCACGTGCTGGTGCTCTAGCAGGACCCAAGAGAAAGGCTGCTCCATGCACAGGGTATGGAGCGGCATGGATTGACTCAGGGCAGTTCCCAGACCTCTTATTTCCCTTTCGTGGGGTCTGGGAACACGTGCTGGTTGGAATCACAGGGACAAAGCATGCGGAAAACACTCCTGGATATGCAGTCCCACCTGACTTCTCAGCTTCCCCTGCAAAAGCTCTGGCCAATCTGTGTCTCACGGCAAAGACAGAACGTGAACTCTGCCTCTTGTCCCCATCCTTGCACAGTGGTATATTCCTTTGGCAGAGCCTGGCTGGCCCAAGCCAAAGCAAAAGCTGCTCCCTGCACCTTCCCTGTGAGGCCTCCGCTTCACCCAGCACGTAGGCAGCATCGCAGGCAGCATTGCAGGCAGCATTGCAGGCAGCAGAACATGCAGGAGCCTGTAGTCTGGCAGCGAGCCCCAGCATGTTCCATGCAGCCCGTTCAGCCCTGCGGGCTCCCACCCACCCCGGCCCCGCCGGGGAAACGGCTCAGCTGCATCCAGAGGCTTCTGGATGGGGGGGATGGCAGCTGCCAGCCCCGTTCCAGGCCGTGCAAACTTCGGGCTAGTGGAGCAGTGCTATAAATATCTCCCCTTGCGAGACCCGGTCACGCAGCCGAGCTCACGCAAGGGGAAGCGCTGCCCTCCTGCAGGTCTCCGAGCCTCGGTGCCTGCGCAGCACAGCCCCGTTGCCCGGAGTCCCCCCACGTCCTGGTTCATGGCCAGGCCACCGGGGTGCAGAGCCCAGAGGTGGCTGGCACAGCAGTGGGCGGATCATGTGGGCAAGCACAGGCGGCATTTCTGCCACCAGCACAGGGAGTGGCAAATGCCAGACCCTCGGATCCCCACCTGCCCCCAGCCACCCCCAACCCGCCTTCACAAGCACAACACCCCTAAACCCACCCCGCATGAGACCCCCAAGCCCACCTAGACATTCACCCCTTCCTGCCGCACTCCGGGCGCTCTGCACCCCCTGGCTCACGTACAAATCCTGCAGCCCCTCTGTACCATTGAACCTGCGACAGGATGACTGGGGGGGCACAAACCCCTCAGACGTGGCGATAGCTGCAATCCCTTTTCCCTGCAGAGCCCCCAGGAGCCGCCAGCCCGGGGACAGGAGGGAATGCTGCCCTGGCACACCCAGCCCTCGCACCATGCACCGTCGCCCCCAGCCCGGTTTACAGACGAACAACGCTCCCCTCCCGCGGATACTTTTCCATACACACCCTCCTTCGTCCTTTGTTCTCTGCAAATCCCGGGTCCGGCCCGCTCTCGGAACGGGGGTTGTATATATCCCCTGCCCTCCCCCGATTCACCCTCCAGCGAATCCCCCCTGGGAGCCCGCTGCCCTCGGAGGGGGCGCGGGCGAGGGTCCCGGGACTCGGGGGGCTGAGCTCCGGCTCGGCCACCCCCGCCCGCTTGCCTGGCTGCGGCCGCTGCCTCCTTCGCTTCTGCCCGGAGCCGCGACACCGGAGCCGCCGGGGTGCGCAGCCGCCACGGGGCAGCGGAGCCTTCCAACGGTACCGGAGCCACCCGGGGCAGCGGAGCCTGCCAGGAGTACCGGAGCCGCCCGCGGGTACGGCAGGGTGCCGAGCTCCCCGGGTGCGGAGCCGCCCAAAGGTAGCGGAGCCGCCGCGGAGCCGGGGCCGCCGGAGCCCGCCGGGTACCGACCCACCGCGATGCCCTGGCCGCCGGGACCGGTCTCGGTGCCGCCGCTCTCCTCTGCTCCTCCCCGCCCCGCGCCGTTGCCTCCCGCTCCCCCGGGC
>WAAG01011062.1:337-12815 GCA_013390105.1 Tichodroma muraria | reverse complement strand
ATTTTCATGATATAAATGTTTTCCGGGCGGCTGTTATCATGAAAAGTTTGTTTTGTCTTGTTTTGTTTCAGTTTTTAGTTCCATAGCGAGTAAAAGATGCTCCAATCTCTAGAAGAATTGAGGAAAGACTATTCTAGAATTGAAAACCTGACTGAAAGTTTCTAAATGTAATTTCTGTATGTTGTTAATGAGAGTGAGAGAAATTTTGGTAATAGAGGAAGAATGTTTGAAAGGTTTCATTCTAATTCTAAGAGTTTGTTAGTTGTTTTTTTTCTTCTCCTTCTTTCCTTTTTGTATTAGTTAATAAAAGTCTGTTCTTTTCAAGTTTAAACCTGCTTTGCTCTTGATTACAAAATTCCTTTTCTTTTGGCAACCCAAATTGATAGTGTTTTTTTTCTGTCTGGTTCACAATGAAACCACGACAAGGTCTTACAGGCACAGCCAACATTTCATTTTACATTATTTTGTTTTGATTAGTTTTTGCATGGAGGTTATACAATTTTGTGGGTTTTTTTGGTTTAACACTAGGAGTGGTCACTGAAGAGCCCTTTACCATAATTGCACTTAAACACCACAAAAGTCATGGACAAGACTATATCCATTTCTGGGCAAAGATGTTGATGGAGACAGTTTTCCTTCGTCACATTTGATAAGAAAATACAAGACTGCTAGTGAATCCAAATTCTACTTTAAAAAAGAACCAAAACAACAAAACCCTAAACACACACACACAAAAAAATAAAATCACAATTCACATTAAACAAGGAACTACATTAAATATAAAGATGCTGTCTTACTGTGCAAATTCATTGAAGAAATAACCTCTACTAAATCCTACCCACACATTCAACAAGGCATCTAAGCCAGTAAATCCTCACCAATCTATCCAATGATTAGCAGGATAAAAATCCCAGACCAGCATCAATTCTTGATGTATATATAAGGACAAAAAGCCAAAGGAAAGATCTCTAGGGCCTATATAGATGGATCTCTAGGGTCAGATATATAGATGCTTGTTGATATGAACCAGAAGAAAATAGGGGGAAAAAAAAGAAAAAGAAAAAAACACTCCTGGAAAAAGTATGAGTATTTCAGAAATTTTTCAAGAACTACTATAGTGAACAATAAACTCCTTAAAACTATTCTCTTTTAATTTGTATCTTAATTAATCCTTCCGAGGGAGACTGTTTTAAGTGGAACTTTCACATTCTTTTCTATTTAATACAACAGTTTGTTGATCCCTGACAAGCAATGGTAACATTCCATATGAATTAAAGACAACAACTTAAAGCAGGTTTATCCTACGGACCTAAAGCAGGTTCCATCCAGTTAATACACAGAACTGTTTGGTCTCAGCTTAAATCTCACCAGTACATCTTTCAATGAAAATGATGACAACCTCTTACTGCCTTAAGCTCTTATTAGAGCAAGCAGTGGGAGTCACAGTTCTTCAGGACACATCTAAGACCCAATTCTTACATTATTTTTGCTATACAAGATAGATTTTCAATTTAAGCTTATATTTTTTAAAAGCTGATAAAAATTTCTGCCTAATTTCATTAGGCATTTTATGTGCTTTTGTTTTTCAGAGGCAGTTAGCACAACAGACAATAAAGACTGTACGGGTTTTAGAAATTTATTACAGAAAAGAATTACATTTGTGTACTAACTGCACAGTAGTCATCCAAAAGTCACTTCAAGAATAAAAACAGATTCTCTAAAAGACTGCCAAATTCATTTAAACTTCTTTTCTAATCACAGTGCAGTAAAACAAAGCATAAAAAAATTCTGGATTGTATCCACTACAGAAATAAACCTAGTGATAATATTAAACAATAAAAGGTGGTGACGATAATCATCACATCAGTGGGAACATTGCAGCCAGAAAGCCAAAATTCTGGTATCAACCTTTTATAAGAAGAAATATTTCACAATACATACTGACAAATTGCATATGGCATTCTTACACTAATAGAAAGTAAAATTGAAAAGCAGTGCCTTATTAATGAAAGTGTCAAGCAAAAGATGCCTTACCTGAGCTATTCCACTGGGAGGGATCTTGTATGCCTGCAGCTTTTGCTTCAGTAGCTCGGGATCACTGTGGCGGAATGGGCACCCTGACAGTAAAAAATAAGCAAGCTCACAAACAAGGCTGTTTACTCAGGAGTTAGTGCAGTAAGGCACTCAAGAGACCAGCTAAGCTGTTCCTAATTGTCTAACAGCTTATTAATAGGAAAGTTAATTACCCATGTGCACAATTGCTTTTTTTTTTTTTTTCTTTTAAATAATTACTCTGCTGCAGAGTTATCAGGGCACCACAGGCTCAAGAGTCACATAAAATATCCCACCATAAATAGGTCACAATTCTTATTCACTGACAGGAAAAGAGTTTAAGTTATTTCCTTAGTAACAACGACAGTGTTGGTATATTTAATAGCTGTGGAAAAAAACCCAAGAAAATAAAAGTAATGAGCACAGTCCATTGCAAACATATCACCTCAGAAAGTTCTACCACCTAAGTGAATTTTTTTTGTCCTAGAGTGAGCTTTGAGACACAACTGAATTAATGACTTAATATTAGCATAACGACAGTGAAGTGAGTGCAGGTTTTCCCTGTTTAGTCATACAGTTGTAGGAGTTTTTAAAATACCCTAGCTAACTTCAGACTTCCTGTACGACTGAATTCATCCCTCAGAACACCTCTAATTGGTCATTTCTTAAAGCATCTGCACATATAAAGTCTCCTTGAACTGCATGACACAATGTATATAAAAACAGCAGTTATCAAGTCTGATCTAAAGAGAACAGTTCAAGACCACTACGGTCTGGAAATTAAATACGTAATTTAAGAGACTACTGTAGTCTAGCCAAGGGATTCTGCTGTTTGTAAATGCTTGTTTTTCCCCTTAAGGAACTCACCATGATAATCCCCTTGACTTGGTGGATTGGACATGATAATCTTCATGCAGCTGTATGGGGTGTAATCAGTCCTCTTTCCTTCTTTCCCATAGCTGTGGCGAATGCTGTAAGCGTATCCTTTGTCAAACTGAATAAAAGCAGAAGAGTAATTTCTTACATATGAGTCAATCATTCTATCTTCTGTGCAAACAGAAATATTGAATAACAAAATAAATTTTCCAAACATACTCAAACTGAGGAAAATAAAAACCTAGTTGCTCATTGCTAGCTTTGGGCTTTATATTACACAGACTTGCGCTTGCAAACATGTTCTTTACAGATACAGCTCAAGAGAAGTGTGTAACTGCATTGATTTAGGGTTTTTTCAACTGATTCTATAATGGCTTTAAAGATAAGATGATAGATCAAAATTTTGGACCCCACAATATTAGTAAATGGAGAAAACATGGTAATTTAAAATCTTTCACAAATGTCCATAAATTGATTGCCTGATCATGAAAAAAAAAAAGAAATACAGATTTCATTACTTAGGTTCATGTTCTTGCTCTCCCAAAGTATAATGCTACACCTATATTTTGCTTCAGCACTGAAGTTCAATTCTTCAGGTTCTAAAATGAAGTATACTTTGCTTGTATAAAAAAGACTTTCTCTTTTGTCTACCAACAGACTACCAACTCCTCCAATAAAATGAATCTTCCAGAGTATATAGATGTAATCAAACATTTATCTTTACAGCTGAGCACAAAGCTATCAATATATCATTTTAGATAAGTCCTGTGGAAACCATTCAATTACATGAGTTCATGTCATTTTTTATGAGGTAATAGGTGACATAAAATCTGTAGAGGAATCAAATTACTTAATATAGAGATTCTACTAAATTGCATTAGCTACTATAAGACATCAAGGAACGTTTGTTCAAACAACATCCTTCAAGTTCTAAAAACCATAAATATAATAAAATGATGAAGCATCTTATTTAGAACTACACCTCCTCAGTCTCTCTTTGCCTCAAAAAAGAACTATGACAATACATAAAAGGAACAACTCTGCTCTTGCTCAATTCATTTATAGCATTAAAATTACAGCATTAATCTCAAATTCTGCATCTAAAAATAGACAACTCCCATAATAATTTATTTTTTCTTCTCAAAAAACATTTTAAATTAATTTTTTACTCTGGTATTTTAGAAATAGAAGACAATGTAATATACCGAGAAAAATCATTCAAAAATACCACTGCTAACACTACTACTGCAAGGATATTCTCATTTCTACTGATAAAAGTAGTTCCCTACTTGGCCTGTGGATGTCCATATAGTACTTCAGTATATTCATACACCTATGAAATCTCTTGACTGGCCTAAAGATGACAAAAACAAATAGAAGCATAAATGTGGGCTTTTTCCATATAAAACACTTCAATGATTTTGAAAATATAGTTACTTGAAACTCTATCACATAATATGCAAATATACATGATGTATATAAAATATACACAGACTTTGAGAATAAAATACTAAATCGCACTTGACTCAAACAGTAAAAAAAAACTTCTCCATCAAGATGCAGCTCATAATCAAGTCAATACAAGAAGTTGACTAAAATTCAGCACTCATTCCTAATAAGGCTTAAGACATCCAAAGCTCTGAACAAACATTGACTAATTAATCCATACTGTGCATTTGACAAAGTGACTTTACTCCACTTTAAAAGACTTTTTACAAAGCAGGAAGGGGAATTAAAGAGAGAAAACAGCATTTTGTTTTCCAGCATAGCCACAGGCAGGATCAAGCAAGGTAGAAATATTCCTTCCTATCTAGTCAACCTTTTTGCTCAGGAGATAAAAGAACTGGTTGGTTGAATAGCAAATGAACGCTACTTTTTCTAGCAACAGAGTCGGGCTCACCAACGCGTCATTAGGAAGAATTCTCTAGGTGCGCGCTCACGCACAGAAGGGCCAGGGAACAGCTCCCCACCCCTTCAAAGGGTACCAGCAGCTGCGAGCCAAGTCCTGCTGCTGCTCCTGTTGGAGCTGAAAATGGTTTGGTTACTCTTGAAAAACAGCAAAGATCAAATACAAAAATGTCTGCATTTTAATTTCCAATCTCTGCATGAAACTGTTAAACTGAAGATGGAATCTGTGATCCTGTAGCCACCTATTCTTCTACCCAAAAGCTCTGGAATCTTTCCTCCTTTTCAAAAGATGAACTAAAGCACATTTTATCTTCTTAACAAAGGGTATTTGAGCAAGCAATTAAGTTAGACTAAATTTTTTTTCTCAAGGGTAATGCAAATCGTGAATGCTTCAGGATGTACTGCTTAGTTTCCTAGAAAATTAACACCCCTCTTTAACAGTTCTCTATACTAAAATTTCAAGCTGTACTTTTCACATCACTTGCCTTAATGCACACAGAAATTACTTTTACCACCTAGCTCACTACTTTATGCTGAGAAGCAGCTCTTGCACTAAATAGAAACAACAGCTACATAATAACACAACATGGCCTTGGGACAGGTTGGGTATTTTCTCGTTGCTTTCTTGTAATCCTGTTTAGTTCTCTCTTTTTGCAGTGGCAGATGGCAGAGAATAACACAGCTACGTGGTGCAAGTTGGCACATGTGCAGTTACATGCATCACTGAGAGCTCTCTCATCCTTGTGATTCAGCTCTTCTTATCACTGATCAAGGAAACAGGATTTTAGAAGGGACAATATCTGACAGGGTGTGTGGTCATCTTCAGCAGGAAGAAGCCACGAATTGGGGCATTTCATTACAGAAAACAAATCCTGCAGAACAGCCTTCTCTGTACACTGGGCAATGAACTCTATGGTCAGCCTCATTCTTTCCTAATACCACTACTCTAGGATGTGCATAGAGAAAAAAAAAAAAAAAACAAAAACATGAGGAGCAACCTGTTTTGCTCAAAAAAGCACCAAAGTAAAATTAGACATGTTTGAAATCTGCAGAAACAAGAAGGCAGAGGGATCTGTTCCTTCCTATTTATTCTAACACTCCAAATTGAAGTGGTTCAATTAAAGTTCCTTGAACAAAATAAATTACAGACAGCACATATCATGCATGTAGGCGTTTGCAGGGTCACTCTAATTGTTTATAAATTGCTTGGTTTTAAACTAGAGAATTTAGAGAAACAGTTTTAAACCTGCAAAACTACTCTACCATCTATTCTAACTGCAATCTATTAAAAGGGCATTATGGCAACAGCCTGTAAAAGGTCAGACTCAAATTAAATTATTTGAAAAATCACCAAAAATTTTTGGCCATTTTTGTAAGGACTTCAGAGGGTCTTATTGAACCCTGATATGAACTTGCTCAAGAGGAATGATGCTGCAGGAGCAAGTACATTTCCCTTGTAATCAGTTTCCATTGAGATGAAACTAATACAAAACCAAAAAAATGATTCATAGAAAAGCTGGGTATGTTCTACACATCCCACCACAGCTGCACTAAATATCAACAGAAACTGCCAAAGTTACTATGAAACAGTAATACTGAAGCCACATCATTGCACTATTGAGATGATCTACTGCTCGTCACATTTGAAAGCAAGGATTTTCTGCAACTTATTAACTGTATGGCCCACATCAGGACTATCTCACTTATTTTGCCTATATTTAGCTCTCTAAGCTTTCTAAAATCTGCAACACAATTATACTTTATGAGTGAGGTGAATGGCTTTGGCAAGGGAGAAAGAGATCAAGAAATAGGTCTCATTTAAGCTATGAACCGGTTCACACTGAGGCCAAGAAGCTGAGGCAAAGGCAGCCCTACCAAAAATTGTCACTTGTATCTTGGAATGTGCAAGTCTAGGCATTAGCAGCAGTGTGAATTTTTGTTTAAATAAAACTGCAAGTCAACTCTCCAAGCCTTAACTTGATCACTAAAGACAAAGTTTTTTAGGGACTTCTCTTTCCTTTAGGCATGGCTGTAGGATGCACTTGATGTCATCAGCAGAGCACTGCAGAACAGACAAGAGGGCAGTTTTGAGTTTTTATGCACCAGTGTCTGTTGCAATGAACTGACGCGTCCATTGTATGATACTGAACGTGCTAACAGTGTATCCTGGTGACACTGAGGCTTTCTTAGCCAACTTCTCCCTATAAGAAACAAAACTCTTAGTACTGGTAAGTGGGACAAAACCAATATTACAAAGCCAGAACCAAGGAGGCTTGGGAGACAGTTCACTTGGTACAGACAAGCAAGGAACTTGGTACTGTAGCAAGGAACTTACCTTTTGCTTTTATGTGGTACATTCACATGAGTATCAGGGTAATGCAGATTAATTTGTCTAATAAATGTTAGCTAAGACACATGTACTGTTGAGCCTTCACTAGAAGATATAAAATTCTAAATTATAGTATAAATAAAAAGGGATAGATAAAGACACAGACATCTAAAAGCTAGAAATTTGCAACTGGTATAGCCTAATAGCAGATTACCATATTCCAGATAGGAAGTACAGGAAAACCTTTTTTTAACAGGTTCTGATCACATAAACACATACAAGATCTTTAGATATGGAATGAGGATGTACCTCAAAAGGACCACTTGGCAGGTCTTAAGTTCTGCCTTCACAGAAAGTTTTCAACAGACAAAGCAGGAAAGTATGAGTCGTGTGTGCCCCATAATTATCAGTTTGATATAACAGAATACACTTTCAAAAGAAAGCTACAAGAAATGACATTCCCTAGCCACTCCAGTCACTGAACAATAGGCATCATGTCATCACTGACAGTTACCTTCCTTATGTCACTTGCCATATTTGCAGAATAGAACTAGGTGCCCCATAAAATTTGTTATTAAATCTGATATTCAGCATGCATATTAGGATGGAAAATAATTTGCTGGAAGACCTTGCAAGCCCTGTATGCTCAGGTTCACACTTCCACAAAATTTTCATGTTTCAGTTAAAACTACTTTCATATTTTCTTGTAAGATTTTATGCATCTATTCCTTACAGTACTGGGAAATTTATTTGAAGTCTATCAACTAAGCAAAATGGTGCACTAACTTTGTCTAGCTTCTTGGCTGACCACCCGATTAGTTCCAAGTCTGCAAAATTCAAAGTAATGGCTTAACATCTTTTTTTTTAAACAGTCATTGTGTAATTTCCTTTCTAAAATTGTTGAGCCTGTATAGATAACAGCTTCAAATTCATAAATTTATCACATTCAGTGGTGTATCTGCTGAAATAATTGGTTCTCTTTTTCATCCATTTCCTAGGCAGTCACTCAAATCATTACTGTTGACACTGCTTAGTTGGTATATCTTCATCCAAGCAACTTCTCTTTTTTTAAGCTCATTCTTAAAATAACCTCAACTTGAGATTATCTTTTTGCAAGCACAAATTTAGGAGCACAAATAAATGCTTCTCTATCTGCCAACAACAAAAATTTGTCCTAAATTACCTGTAGCCCAATTTCTACCTCAAAGACACAGATCAGAGACATCACCTAAAACCGAGCTGGAAAACTACAACATTGCATAGCAGTCAGCACAGACCAATTCACAGCAGTATAAAAAACCTTTTCCCCTCCAGTTCCAGGATTATCAGACTACATGAGGCAAGAACCACTTACCCCGGGAGATGGTTTCAGCTACTATAAGAAATCAGTCAAACACCTTGAATACTACCCATATGAGCATAAAGTGTGTGGCTGATGAACTAGGAAAAATCTGATACTGTAGGCTTTTATTTACAGCAGTCTAAGCTTGCCTTCGTATAATTTAGCTAAATACACAATTTATGTACACAATTTCTTCACACATTGACATGCACCAAGACTTTGAACCAGGAAAAGTAAAACATAAACCACAGCAGGCTGTCTTCTGCCTCAAGACACTGCATCAAATTATCAGCCCAAGACATCTTAAAGCCATCTCTATACCAACTTAATTTCTCTTAGGCACATGCTTGGTCACCTACAGAAGATTATATTAGCTATTTCAAAACATTGCAATATATCTTTTGGTATCTAAATTATTCTGATGGTTTCAGTTGGGATAAAGTTAATTTTCTTTCCAGCAGCTGGTATGATGCTATGTTTTGGATTTAGTATGAGAATGATGTTGTTAACACACTGATGTTTTGGCCGTTTATAATTAGTGCTTTCTCAGAGTCAAGGACTTCTCAGTTTCCCCACACTCTGCCAGCGAGGAGGAGGTGCACCAGAAGCTGGAAGAACTTATGGGACAATTAGCTAAGGGATATTCCATACCACAGAAATCATGCTCGCTACATAAACCGCTCTAAGTTGTGTGGGTGCTGCTGGTCACTGCTTAGGGACTGGTGGGGCATTGGTCAGCACACGCTGAGCAGATTTACCATGTACCACTTGTGGCTTGCTGGGGGGGAGGGGTGTGTTGTGATTTTCTGGGGAGGGCAGGGAGAGGGGGTCCTCTCTCCATTTTTATTTTGATAACTAAGAAATCTCAACAGAAGTAGAACAGTAACTAACTGCATCTGCAGAAATAAGATTCCACTCCAAACATCTAAATCCAGACATCTCCCATTATTATCAGTGGTGGTCAATGCAATCAGAGGAGTCTGGGGAGCAATTCCATTTGCCCTGGAGGCTCATCAAATAAATCATTCTCTAGACACTACTGACTATATAGGGTAGATTTCTATTGGTCATAATGGCAGTATAATCCAAGTGTAAAGAGAATGTAGAGAAATTCAGAACGTCTTTAGCAAAACTGAGAGAAATCCATACTTTTATGCATACCACAGCACCGTGTATTACAGATTCACAGAGAAGATGGATGAAGACTGGCCAGAGGCCCAAAGTCCAAAAACTAATTTCTTACTGCTAGTTCAAGCTCTATCAATTCCCTAAACAAGAATGCTCTCATATGATGTTCTACAATTTTATTTGAATTTTACCCTAAGCATCAGATTTTCAAACGTGGCAGCATCACTCAAGGAGATTCAGTGACTGAAAAACTGAAAAACATCCCTTCAACCAAAGTGACAAAGTTATCAAAATTTGATACAACTGTGACAAAACCCCCTGCCTTTTACTGAGATATGATTAAACTTCTTGGACAAGGATCAGTGACTGAACAAAAAGATATTAAGTCCCAATCACATGTTTCAAGATGTCAGCAAAACCTCAGGACAGATTAAAAAAAAATAATAATATTTTCTAGATAAATTGATCACTGGAAAAAAAAATAATTCTTAAAATTACAAGGAGCCTGAGTAATGAACAAATTTCCTCAGGCTGATAAGTATTCCTTATGTCTGCTCTAGAAACATATATACTTAACTTTTTTGAGGCAGTCATAAAAGAATGACAAAAGCAAGGCAATGAAACACAAAACAGTAGATGGATAGTTGATGTATCTTAAGCCACTTGAACATAGAGTAAACTAGATACTGGAGCTCTCCTAACAGCATAGTTTGGCTCAAGATCACTGGCATTCTCTCTCTAAAAGCTCTGCTGTAAAACCAGCTTTTTTATTTTTTAAGAGCACAATAAAAGACAAAATCATATTTTAAGATGACGATCAAACAAGTGCAGAAAACCAGGTATCAGCCCTTGCTGTCATAATAAAGAGAATTGCTTACATACAAAGAGCATTTTATGTTCTATCTTATGCAAAGTGCACTACAATCAAGACATATTTCAACTCTAGACTGCAATTATGACAAGAGCCTTTCTGCACTCGACAAAAGAAAGCTTGTTTCAAAAATACACAAGACTATTTTCCTATCTTTTTTTTTTTTTCCCCTGACTAGAAGATGACTAGACTGTAGGGAAAATGGGAAAAGAATAAAGAAGCTCTACTACCAGACTGCTCTAAACTGTCTCAGAAGAAGTAACACACATCTCATTTTCAGTGCCTGCTGTAAACTTCTAAAGACAGGGAAATAACTGTGGCAACAAAGTACAAGAACAAGCCCAACTATTGTAATTCTTTTTTTAAAAAAAATAGAAAGTTTGTTAGAATTCACTAGTATTGCCCCAGTTCTCATGCCCCAAATTCAATGTCATTAAGCACATGAAATAAAAAACAAAATAAATTGGAATTTAAACAGCAAAACTCACCATAAAGACCACGTTTCCACTCCTACATGTACAGCAAAAAGAAAAGAGAAACCAAAAGAAAAACAGGGAAACAGAAAACAAACAAACCAAAAAACCCTAAAAGTCCCAGAAAGAAACCATATTTGAGGACATTTCTCTTTTCTTCTTTGTAAGTGGACTTAAGAAGGGATGCAAGAAGTAAAAGCCTAGCACATAACACATTCTATGGAATTCAGTTTCACAGCTAGAGTTGTACATTTCACACAAAATTAGAATCCAACCTTCTTTCAAGTAGTAATACCTATAATGTTGAAATACTTAAGCCCTATCATTGTCATTTCCCTTTCCTAAATCAATATATTAAATTTCCAAAACACAAATCGCACATAGAACAAATAATGTATGAAGAGCTGTTCTGTCTTCATTCATGAGATTCAAGAGATTTCAAAGACATGAGGCAGAATGTTAAATCAATTCTGAAAGCAAATGTACATTTTTATTTACATCGTGCCTATTGTGATATATCAGCTGAGTGCACATTTGATACAATATGCTGCTTTTCTGGATGACTGAATATGAAACATAGCCATGATTTACTGGCTGAATATAGACCGAATAAGACAGCTATACGATGTTACAGCAATTACATGGACTGTATCAAACAGAAGTATTCAGAATTCTGGGTTTTGTTGTTGAAAACAGCTTACACAATTACAGGATATCCGAATGTTTGATAAAGTGATTTTAAAGCATTATTTCAACTAAGAGTATCAAGATTAAAAAAATTTCTATCAAAACATTTCTGTTCAAAAAGCACAGAAACAAAACTGGAAGAGACCTGCTCTGTCATTCAGCTTGTCCTGGAAGGTAATAAAAAGATACGGATGAAAATATTTGCATCTCAAAAACTGCTAACCCCTGTCTCAGAAATTGGGGTAAATAGCCAAAGAGCTTAAATACATTACCAGTGGTGTGTGCATCAGTGTGCAGCAGGCATTTTTCAGCTGATGGTTAGAGAGAGCTGTATGGTTAAGAAGGTATTCAAAAGAGTCTGCTAAAAGCTCTGTATTTAGTGACACTCAGATGCTTCACTATCCCTAAACATAGAAATATATCAGCCACATAGGCAAATCCATCTATTACTTTTCTTAAAATGTCATGGAACGACTTTCTTGCTGCTGCTGCAAGGGCCAATAAAACAGAAACCTCTTTTGGCAAGTACAATCCGTCTACACCAGTAATGAAGTGCAAGGACTCACAAGTGATTCAAAAGTACAAAAGGAATCTCAGAAAATTAAAGGTCTGACTTCAACATTCATTTTTATACATGCAGTTCTAACAAGACACTACATCATGGAATACCTACAGCAATGTGTGTTGCTGAGAATAAAACAAGTCATAAAAGAGCAGATTCTGATTTAAATTAGTTTTACTGCAGGAAAGACAATTATTGCTTTCACTCTCTTCACTGCAAGAACCATATCACCAACCAGCTCTCTCTAACC
>WAAG01011054.1:4574-25890 GCA_013390105.1 Tichodroma muraria | reverse complement strand
GGTATTCTCCAATTTAGTACTCTATCTAAAACCAAGCTGCCTCTTAGTCCCCCCCCTTCAACTGGAAAAACTAAAGGCAAAGATCATGGTTTGAGATAAAAAAATTTTACTGGAAACAGCAATGAGATTAACCAGGAACAGTAACATCAACAATATTAGTAACAAAAGGTATAAGACAAAGAAACAATTTACACCTCTGCACCTTTTCTGGACAGAAAGTAACCCCTTCTCTCCTAAAGAGCAACAGAGTCCCTTTCTCCTGCCCCTGGTGGTCTCATGAGGTGGTGCTGAACAACATTTGGGCCTGGCCACACCCCATCCCAACCACTGCAAAAAATTAATCCCGTTCCTGGCCAGAACGAGGACAGTTTGATGTTTAAAAGCTACAACTTTTGTTGTCCTGCTAACACTTTGCTGTGTAGAAAGAATGGGATTAGAAAATACAGCACACGTGACAGTACTTGCAGTAAAGAGAATCCATGCCTTTGGGTAGACCTTACACATCCACAGACCAGACCCTGTTTCAGTACCTGCTAAGAGAAGGACAAACATCTCCATGGCCACAGAGCTCCCAAAGATCCCTACATTCCATGGCAGTATTAAATAGAAATTAAATAAGAAAAGCAATTCTACCTTCACAGTTACTTTTGCAATTAGATTAATTCAGAAAACCTATTTGTAATCACTGATGAACAAGCTCAAGCTCTCATCTCATATTCCTGCCACCAGAGTCCAACGGTTTCAGATCCAGAGCTAAAAAACAAGTATCCTGCACCCTGCGTATTTGAGACAGATGTCTCCCAGAGAAGGAATATGGATGTGCCACCAACCTACCTGTACTTACCTGGGGCAATCTACCCAAAGGAACTGGCTAAACAGAACAATGTTTCTAGTCACAAATGTCTTACCTTGAAAAACAACATAAATCCAACATATCCTACAAGTTGGACCTCATCCCATCCTTGGGTTTACCCAAAACCCCAAATCCCAGCAGTCCTCCTGTCTCGTCATTTTTGCCTGTTAGGATGAAAGATCTAATCTGTACAGGATCTCCTATTTCTCTTACTGTTCATACAGTTCATAGAGCAGAAATCCAGCTCGGCTCATAAGCATGGCTGGTTTCCACCTAACTGCACAAGGAGACATTCTAAAGTCACGGGTCTCGCGGGCAGAAAACAACTGCTGGCTTGCTCTGCCAGAAAATCTCTGGCCCTGGCTGTCAATGAAGTATCACATCTGTGCTAAGACAGAAACGTTGTGAACCAGAACAACAGTTACAACTATCAATGGCTTTCATACAGCAGGTGGAATTCATAACTTCATAGGGGGATATATCACACATGGCTATGAATACGCCTAAAAGCTCCTGACATCCTCACTTATTTGCAAATAACAGTGAAGTTACAGTGATTCCTTAGGTTTCTGCTTCTGTTTAATGCTGAAGATTAAAAACATTAAGATCAAGCACAGCAAGAAGAAAGAAGACCAATATCAGGTAAAAAACCTGTTAACCTAAAATAAAACCCTATGTATTAATTTGAGATAGAGAAGCAGAATTTTTCAACCACACCTCCTGTTTGAAATCTCTTCCAAGATTATGGACTCTTCTGAGTCCATAAAAGAAGTAGCAAGTATTGCATACTTCTTTTATGGCTTTAGAGAAAATGAGCAATGGAAAAATTCATCAAATGTCTACATCACAGAAATCAGTCAAACCACAACACACAGTCAAGATTCTGTTATGGGTGAAACATTCCTGTGTATGACTTTACAACATCAAACTTCAAATATCCACAATTATTTGTCATTTCCCAAACTGTAAAGCACTTTGTTACCTTGTTTGTGAATAGTTTTCAAGGAGTCCACCACCTTGCCATGGGCAGGGACCCCTTCCACTAAACCACATTGCTCAAAAGCCCATCCAACATGGCCTTGAACACTTACAGGGATGAGGAATCCACAGCTTCTCTGGGCAGCCTTGTTCCAGTACCTCCCACACGCATAGTAAAACTGTCATCCTTATATTTAATCTAAACTTATAATCTTTTAAGTTAAAACCACTGCCCCTTCTCCTGTCTCTACAGGCCCTGGTAAAAAGTCTGTCCCCATCTCTCATAATCATAAGCTCCCTTCATGAGGTTCCCCTGTAGACTTCTCCAGGTTGAACAACCCCAGCCTTTTCAGCCTTTCCTCACAGGCCAGGTGTTCTGGCCCCAGAATGAGACCTCAGAAGTGACACCCAAATTCATCATGTTTATTGGTCAGACACTGGAAGGAGTTTCATTTCCATCGCACAGATGTTAAAACTCACGTAACATGCACACAAGGACAGATGACACATGGTACACAGAGGAAAGCAAACAGGCTCTCGGAAGGCGAAGATACACCCCAGAACATCAAACCACTGGTTTGCTCCTGTTTGGATACATCAGTAACTTCAGCTCAATGGCCTTCCTGTCTGCCACATGCTATCTCCTAATTTCATAAATTTCGACAAAACTACATAAAAAGAAGCAAGATTCTCAAGCAATTTAAGTGACCTGTACAGATAGCTGAGTTCATGGAAGTAAATACATTCTGACAAGAGCAATGACCAGATTAGGTTTTTTGCCTGGAAATCTCTCCTTCTTAGTTCAAATAACCACCTAGCTACTCATCAAACTTTGCAGCCTTTGCCTAGGAGTTCTAGTAAGGAAAACACTGAATTCCTCAGACTTTGCTTTCAATGACTTGAAATCATAGAGACATAGAATATCTTTGGCTGGAAGGGATGCCCAAGGATCACTGAAGTCCAGTTCCTTAACTCCTCAAATTGTCTCTGCGACAGCCCACGGTTATCCTCAAGTGTCTGCCAGCTTGGCCTTGGTCTCCCAGTGAAAGTGATGTTGGGTTACCACTTTTGCTCGTTGCAGAGGACACCAATACCTACTCATATCCAGCTTTTAGCGCTCACCAGGTTGCTGAACGATGGCAGGGCTTGCCACCTTCCACTACCTACAGACCTCCAAAAGAACCTCCAAAGCATTACAAACTAAATCTGACAGGATCTTTAGTATATAATGTTTTACATTAGCTAGAGGAGCTACAGAATTAAAGCTTCTGGTCAGTCAATGCCCTTCTGTTTCCATTTATGGTTAAGAATGCAAAAACTTGATGGTAATTTCTTTCCCTAACTCTCCTCAGCCTGTTCCAATTTTGGAACATAATTCAGTCTAGTCAAAAATATTTTAAACAATGTGGTTTATTTATAATCGGAAAAAGCATCTTAGTAATCATCAAAATTACTAGAAGTTACTAAATTTAAAACACAACGATGGCATTTTCTTCTCTCCCCATAGAGAGCAACAGACTGGGCACAAAATCTAAGCACTGCTGTACACAGCTCAACAGAATTCTCTCCCTCCATGAACAGCAGCAGCCAGAGCCAGAAAAAGAAACAGTTTCAGGTTCGCTAACCAAAATATTAGGATATTAGGAATGAAATGGCAAGGAATATCAAATAAGTAATGTATTTTATGTACGTAGTTCACTTATACCTTATGAGTACTATCACCTATCCAAAAACATGACTGTGGAGGGAGATGTAGCCATGTTAATACAAATGGTAAGATTGAAAAAATCAGTATTGCTAATGCCACATAAAAGAGAAAGAATACTGCACGTGTCTGTAGAGTAAAGCAGCAGAATTGCAAAAAAGCAACCATTCAATAAGAAAAGGGACAAACTGAGAACTGTACAAGAAGACAGGCATTTACTATAAACACATCACTTACTTGCAGCAGTCAGCATGGTAAGATGCTGCTGAAGTCAAGAACTATGAAAACTCAAAATTGGAATTACAGTAAGACTATCCGTAAGAGTATAAAAAGGTGAGCCAAGTAGCAAACTCACGAGAAAATAAACTAGAAATGAAGGAGGAGCAGATCACAACTGTTGCCTGCTCATTGAAAGCTATTTTCCATTGTTCACTGAATCTGCATCTGGTATTAGCTCTTCTCAAGAAAAAAATACACAACCCCCATAAAAAAATAGAAATCTGTCCACACCTGCCCTAAAGCAACACTAGAAATGCTGAGTGAAAATGAAATGTCTTCACCACAGAGGTTTCCATATCCTGTGTAGTTTCTGGAGCAGTCTGGTTGCACACACGAAACTCTCTACACTGCTCACAAGTATCAAGAACACATAAACCCCTTGGTTTACTGTGTGGTGGCTTGACCCTGGCTGGATGCCAGGCACCCACCAAAGCTGCTGTATCACTCCCCTCCACAGGACAGAGAAAAAAATGGGTTCATGCATTAAGGACTGGGAGAGATCACTCACCAAATACCAACACAGACAGAAAAGACTCAACCTGGGGATATTAACTGAATTTATTACTACCAAAATCAGAGCAGGATAATAAGAAGTAAAATAAATCTTAAGAACACCTGCCCCCCACCCCTCCCTCCTTCCCAGCTCTACCTCCTCCCCACAGCTGCGCAGGGAAACAGGGAATGGGTGTTATGGTCAGTTTGTCACCTATTGTTTCTGCCACCACTCAGGGAGAGGAGTCCTTCCCCTGCCCCAGTGTGGGGGTCCTCCCAAGGGCAACAGTCCTCCCCAAACTGCTCCACTGTCCACCCTGTCTTCCCCAGGGTGCAATCCTTCAGGCACAGCCTGCTCCAATGTGGGTCCCCCACAAGGTCACAGGTCCTACCAGGAAACCTGCTGCGGCATAGATTCCTCTCTCCACAGGTCTGCAGGTCCCTGCTAGGAGCCTGGTCCAGCAGAGATTTCCCAGAGGTTCACATCCTCCTCTCAGGCATCCACCTGCTCCAGTGTGGGTTTCCTCCATGGGCTGCAGGTTGATCTTAGTATTCCTGTGGAACTCCAAGGGCTGCAGGGGCACAGTGGCTTCACAATGGGCTGCACCACAGTTTGCAGAGAAATCTCAGCTCCAGCACCTGGGGCAGCTCCTCCCCCTCCTTCTGCACTGACCTGGGTGTCTGCAAAATTCCTCATATGCTCACCCCACTGTTCTCTGGCCACAATATTTCTGTGCAGTAACTTTTTTTTCTCTTCTTAAATCTGTTACCACAGAAGTGTTACCTCCATTTTTGATTGTCTTGGCCTTGGCCAATGGTGGATCCACCCTAGAGTTGGCTGGCATTGGCTGCCAAACATACAGGAATCTTCTGGCAGCTTCTCAAAGAAGCCACCCCTGTAGCCCTCCTGCTAACAAAACCTGGCCATACAAACCTAATACATACACAGAAATATTTGAGAAATTCATCAATAAATGGGGTGTTTGCCTTTTCCTTCTATAAGAAGAATTATTTTTAATTAAAAAAATACACAGTTAAGCCCTGCTCATATTTCATACTCACTTACTTGTTCTCAGCTGCAGTTGTTACAACACAATTGGGCAAATCTAGCTATCAAAAGTATTTCCACAGCAAACTATTTCCCATTCAGACTTCTTTTAATTCTTCCGATCTAGCCATTGCTGTTCAGCATCAGAAGATGCAGTAAGCTAAGGAAGGGCCAAAGGCTTGCCTACCAAGGCAGCTGTTCTTGAAAAGTCACTGCACTCCCAAAGATTTATACCATGTTAAGTGCAAGAGGGGACAAGGCTGAAAGATGTAGTATGAAAAGAGACATAGATGACGCACTAGAACAGAACACCTATGCCTATGCCCTTGAAATTCAATGTGAGTCGCTGGTAATCACACAAATTTGTTTCCTTGTATTTTGTCTTTCAAATCTCTCTAAAGCTAAGGTGCTGCCTTGATAGACACCAGCAAATGTTTTGTTCCATTTATGAGTATCTGTCATAAAAGCACATCACAGCTGAGACTACTCTCACTAGGACACTTTACAGAGAAAAAATTTAAATACTTAAATTCCTTCTACCTAGTATGCCTCATTAGAAGTCTCTTTACCTTGTGGTTCACTTACAACAAGCCACACAAAAAAATCAATCCAATAAGTGCAGAACAGGTGGGGAGCTGGCATTACAAACCCTGGAGACCTGTTCAGCACTTGGCAACCTACTCTAAACCCTACCTGCAATGCTGTTTTTCATCTTTTATCACTTAAAATTTATCTTTGGTCTGTCTGCATGGATGACATAAAGGTTAACACACAGTCATGTAAAGATCAGGCACTTGAGCACCAACCTAGCTGAAACTTCCCAAATGAGCTCATGGACAAAATCCCAATGAAGAAGACATGCGCTACTCCAGAGGCTCCTGATGTTGAAGAGTCTGTTTGAACTGTCTGATCTGCTTCAAACACCTACATTTTTTAATAATGCTGTTGTGTACACACAAAATATCAATAGCAGTCCTGAGAAAGAACATAAAGCAGCTTGAGAATAAATGGAATGAGCAGAACTAGAACTCAATTGATTTGATTTATAAAAGAACAACCTGATATACCATTTTTTTTTAGCAAGGCAGACACAAGCATTAAAGGAAGGCAGTGACTACTTTCCTGAAAAATCTGTGATAAAAGACACCAAATGCTAAAATAAGTAATATACATGTTCTTTTTTATAAGATTTATATTGAAAATATTTATATTTACATTTTTAAAAACTTGTTTCAGTGTCCATGGTTACAGATGCCTGAATAGATCAGCTGTACTGGGGGCAAGGGATATGCAAAAAAAAAAACAACAAACACCTTTAATTTGTTTCTACATATGCGAAACCAACAACAAAGCCACATCTGCATGTATGCACAACTGCTCAGACATTAGATATGAGATATATCTAATAACAGCTGCAGAGGAGACAAACGTTCAGGAAATAAGGATAATTTTGCTGTTTGTAGAGAATAAGTCAGCCAGAGTCAGAAATACGTTAAACTACAACAATTAGCACAAATTTTCCAGAGCCTTAGAAACCACTTTATGTCTGTAGAAACACTTTGTGGCCTTAAGAGTTGAGGCAGTGAGTGGAGTAAAGGCAGGCAGGCTGGTACTAGTCACCCCCATGTAAACTGTCCCCACTGCGCTGAAGCCTGCAGTCTGCAGGAGCACGGGCACGTAAAGGCAGCACCAACTGGCTTTAACTTGCTGTTTAGCTTATTTTGTGGCGGTCACTTCAGGAAAACAAATACGAGACACCTTCAGTCAACAACCAGACCCGCATTTTCCATTTTTTTGTCCTACTTAAAGTAATCCAGCTTTATGACAGTCATCACAGTTCCTTCAGCTTTCTGTAGCCTGAGATCTACACGTCATGAACCTCATCCTACATCTGACCTTGTAGGAGACATCCACAGGAGCTCCTCCCAAGCAGACTCCCAAAGCTCAAGGGTGGGACTTAGCCTTGCCATACAACCACATCGGCTGTGCAGGACGGCCCTACAGCTCCATTTCTCACCTATCACGTGGGCGTGTCCAAGGCAGCAGTTCCCCGCCGTGGGTGACCGGGCGCAGTACAGGGGCAGGGCAGGGTCCCCACAGGCAGGCGGAGGGGCTGCCCCACGCTCGCTGAATGCAGGGGCTGTGCCCCTGTGCGCACGGGCCTGCCCGTGGAAACCGGTGACCCTTCCCCAGGTCTCTGACAGACCCCGGCTTGTGTCAGACTTCATCTCCCACAGGCCGCAGCTGGCTCTCCTTGTCCCGGCGCGACTCCCGCGTCTTTAAAAGGACGCCCGCCCTCTAGTGCGAGAGCCGTACACGGCCTTTTCGCCTCCTGCCACGTTACCGAGTAGTACCAAATGCAAAATCCACTTGCGGCAGCTGAGGCGAGACACGCTGAAGGGCCGGCTCAAGCACTAAGGAAAGGACTGGAAGGCGACCACCAAAGACAAGGGAAAAAAACACTTGTACAAACCAACAGCACGGAACAAAAATCTGATCTCGCTGTTCCCAGCTAAATAGCAACCACTAGGAAATGGAAATGACTCAAACTAACTTCTAGTTAGTTTCTGCATGATAAACACCTCGCGTATCAAAACTAAAATTTCAAATTCAATGAAACCTTTGCACTAAACTTAAAACTCCAATATGCCAAACAATAATGTTAACTGCCTCTGTAAGTAAATATGCCATTTATTTTGTTCACTGTAAATTAAGAACAGTATTCAAATTTCAGACATTTCCTCTCTAGTGCCACGCAGTGCTGGCGATCATCAGACTGCAGGGACCTGTACTTTAAGAACAACATTGAGGACCCGAGTCAGTCAATGTTGTTCTTGCTGAACTACAGCATTCACAGAAAGCAAACAGCATAACCAGATTTGTTTGAACTGGCACATATTTTAGGTTTATTATTATTTTACGGTATTCTCACATCTCTCATTAATAACTTTTATTCCAAACTGACAGCATAATTTCCTGCAAAGGCAATGGCTGTGATGTACAGAATTACACTAGCACATAAGTAAAAGAATACTGTGCCATTACAGATGTACCTAATACACTGTGTATCAGACATCAAATGCTTTTCTTTCAGTTAGCAAAGCATTGTTTGGTTTATTACTATGCTCAGTATAAAGAGTACATGAATAAGTACATGTTAATAAGTAAACTAGTGGCTGACTAAAGCATAGGTAATTCAATACCCTTCTGAAAACATTGCCTTGCAGATATAATTCCAGTCTGTGTGTTTAAAATACATATCCCAAACAAACTAATGTTACAAACTGGAACAGAAAAGATGCTTTTAATGAGAATTTATCTTCACCTTAAAGACCAAAGACAGATAAAACCTGCCTTCTGTATATAAATAAAAACACATCCTGAGAACCGCAGAGTCCACCCTGAACAAGACATGTCCCTACCTACTGCATCAATGCCATGGGTTTTTGATTCTTACACAAGGAGAGAGTTTCTGAGGGAATAAGCCCAGGAGCCCATGGCTGCAGCCTGCAGCGCAAGGCTTTGCAAGGGAATGTCGGCCACCGTGGGTACCACCAGCTCCCTCACTCCTAAAACAAAGGCATTTGTGAGAAAAGGCTTTATAAAATTTCATCATTCCCAGCATCCTTTTCCCTTAAATGCTTCTCTGTCACATTAGATTAGAAAAGGAAAACAAACACAAAGGCAAACAAGAGAGATTTTGGTTGGCAGGCTTCTTGTTATTCATTTACTGTTTATTATTGATTTTTGTGCCCGTGCAGAAGGATCACATGTGCACTGGAAAGAGGACGATGGTAATGTACAGAGGGCTGTGTATGCCTCGGAGCTCGGGGCCAGAGCAGCTGTCTTTGGGCTCTCTGTGGCTGGTTTTTGGATTTTTGGTTGTTTATTTTAGACTAAGAAAGTCTCCAGTGTTCAGCCTGGGCTAAACCACAAACTCCAGCTCTAAGGGTCCACTGCCAAGACGCAAAAGGGTCATAACCCAAAGTGAAAGAGCTGAGATCTCGGGCGACTCCCAGGGTGGGAGCTGCCCTCCCAGTGAACCAAGCTGGGTCGGCATTCACAGCCACGGAGCCACCTTACAACTACCGAGGGGAGGCTGCTGTCACTCACACCAAGGGACAACACGGGCCACCAGAGCCCCGCAGCACAGCGAAGAGCACGGCAGCACCCAGACCCACACGCTGCTGCCGTCCGGCAACAGCAGCTCCACTGCACCTGGGGAAGAACACGTTTGTAAGGGAGACACTGTAGGATGTCTAGTGCAAGCCTGTATTACTAGCTCTCCCAAGGAAAGCGGCAAACAACGCAAATTAGTCCTGCACACCACTGTCTCTGCACCCCAAATGATAAAGGTGCAGCCTCAAACAGAAGAGGGACAGCAGTGTGTTTTATTACATTACTAACATAAGTATTATATATAATGTAATATATACCAATATATTTAGTATATATCATATAACATATTTTATATATTACTGTATGTATTACTCAGAAACAAAAATAAAAACAATTGCTCAATAACAGTATTGTTCCATAATCAGTCATTGCCAGTTCGAATGTGGCCTGAAGAAAAGCTGGGATTTTTAGATCTACCTGACTTACAGAAGAGTAGAATAATACTTGAAGCACCCAAAGTTTTCAGTGAGTGATTTATTAATTACTGGGTTTGGCTTAAGTCATGCAAAATTTGTCACACCGTCAGAAAGCCTATGATACCTTGTAAAATTGAAAATTTATATTGCAACTTCAAGAGCTATAAAAATGTGTGGCAAGAGAAATGATTAAAAAGTTTTAAACATAAAAGCAGCTAAGAAACTTTGCACATTAGGTTTAGACAGGTCAACTTCTTTTCATGCTAAATGCCTTTATTTAACCTGCATGGCCATCAGCTCTTAGTGTCTTGATACCTGTAATGTTTCAAATCCAGGACAGCAGCAAATGTGCAAACTTATTTCAGATTGCTGGGAGGTGTATGAGAATCATTCATGCTGTATATCCTCTTCTGTCGAGACTAATGTAAAAAAAAGTCTTGGGGAAACCTTGTAATTTCCTTAACTCAATAGGAGCTTTACCAACTGCTTCAAGGAGACCAGAACTGCAACACAGACTTTCTCAAAATAATAACGGAAAGTTAATTTCAATTTGTACCTCATTATACCAGTCTATCAGCTAAGCCCTTCAAATAAAGCAATATCAGCCCTGCAAGACCTGGAATGCTCAAAGATTTCCCTCTGCTTTGGTGAGGACAAAAGGCCAAGAAATAAAACTAAAAAATAAAACTATATCTGAAAAAGTCAGACTAAGTTATAACTCAAGATCTGTATAAAACCAGTTAAAATGTATCACAACAAATCCAACAAACCAAAACTATTTCAACAAAATAAATAAGGACATAGCAAGGTAAAAAGCATGATATGGTAGTTTCCAAAGTGAAAACTTATTTCATTTTTGCATGGGAACAAAACTGCTGAATTTGGACGAAAAAAATAACTAAAGGGCAAGAAAAGAGACTGTGACAGAAGAAAGTGAGATATAATTCAAAGGACTTAACATGTTCAAGACGTGGTTGAGTGTAAGATTAAGAGAATGCACAGAAAGCAACTTGCTGAAGGAAATTATATTTGTAAAAGCAAGCCCTATATTGAGACCGCTTTAATAAACTGTTCAAACCCCCCAAATTATGCCAGAGTACTTCATATTTCTGTTTTTAAAATGCAGACCCAAGCTAATGAGAATTTTTAGGATAACAATAAATTAAACAATGGAGGTACACAAAAAAATAGGATAAAATACAAAATAAATAAATCATGCCAGACCAACCAGATGTGCCCCGTTAATAAAAATATTCACTTCTTTTACCAAGAAAAATGTGTAGCTCTAAACTGTCTGGGTTTTGGTAAAGTACTGACAGTGCTGTAGAAAGCTAGTTAAAACAGGAGATGGAGAAACCTGCAGCCAGCTTGGGAGAACTGGATGGTGTGGAGAGCACGTGGAGCTGCCAACTGAGCCGTACAGAGTATTTTCATTACCAAAACCAGGAGGTGCAGAAGGCACCTGGCATGAGCTGCCAGAGACACCATATCAAAGTTAATGGGGCAAAAGGCAAGGAACCAGCAAGGAAAACTATTTTTAATGGAAGGTGAGAAGGATTAATTACACTATATAAGGCAGTTAATGAAGCCTTGCCTTGGCACACGATGGAGTGTGCAAACCCAGTTATGAAATGGCCAGAAAACTGAAAGAATTAAAGTACTACCAGCAAAATCAAGGACATTCAACAGTACTAGGAGAACATGTCAGGACAACCCAATTCACTCAGTCTTTTAAGGGATGGACAGGCAGGAAAAACCCCACATGAGTGCACTGTGAAGCAGTCTTCACAGGGGTGCTGCTGCTTCTGCAGGTAAAGGAGAGAGTTGTCACGAGCACAAACATGTGCAAGCCAGCCACAAATACATCTAAGCCAGAGTGAGAGCAAAGCTTCTATCCACGAGAATTATCAAGTTCTGTAAAAAAAAATGCTTCAGTGCAGCAGTTTATGGGAAGATAATGTAAAATACGACTGAGTGTTGGAGTCAGGGACCCAGAAAGGCCAGTACACCTCTCCAGTTCCACAGAGCATAGCCCCTACATACTCCTCACAGGAGGACATCAAGGGTGGAAACGGCACCTTCTGAAGAGCTGCCGACAAAACGCTCTCAGCTGTAACACAAGCCAAACCCTGCTGGCCAGGTATGAGGAAATCCTGCGGCTCAGACACCTTCAGAAATCCTGGAGCTAATCACAGCTCCTTGGCACTTGTGTTCCCCACAAGGCTATGTGGCTTTTGGGGTGACTGCTAACACACCTGTCACATCAGCACTTTCAAGCCATGAACTCTTGACAAGAATTTCTGGGAATATATAGGACAGTATTAACTGCTAAAGCGATTCACTTGTGGTTGTATCAATCCTCCTTTGTCCTGACCCAATGAGCAGGACAGTCAGACATAGGGACCAGAAGGCACTTTTGTAACAACACAGCACAATACAGGAGCCTACTCTGAGCAGGCAGATAAATCCATCAAGTCAAACACTGTAAAGAAGACACTTCTGGCTTCTACGATCAGTAATTGTGCATCAGTGCAGCCCTGCACAAGACCCCCTCAGGTCCTTCTCTTCACATGGAGGGCTCATCAGCTCAGCCACAGCATCCTGCTGCCGCACAAACTTGGCTTCTGCTCAAGAAGTATCTTGAGCCTCACCTCAGGACTCTGTGTCCCCTTGTCCCCTGCACAGGGTGCGGAAGGCCAGCTGCAAGCCTTCTCTGACAGGCTCTGGTTTAACCTTCTCTCTGAAAACTTAGGAAATGACTAGCCTGGGACTCTAAGCTGAGATTTGTGTAAAACATACCAGATGGGTACACTGCTATCAAGTTAACTTCAGCATTAAAAATAGCAAAAGAAATTTCACATGGAAGATTAAGTTCATTAGTGGATCATATAACCTTGCTTCAGACCAAGCCACGCTGTAAACAATTTTCAGCCCTCAGCATAAACATACAGGACATGTCACAAAAACATTTTGTTAAGTTCAACATCTATGACACTCTCAGGTTACAAGCATATTTTCTTGAAAAATAAATGGCCGCCTTACAAAATAAGATGACCATGATGATAACATTTCTTGCGCTTTGAATTTGATCTCTGAGTGTCTTGCCACTGCGCACAAGACCCTGCATTTCAACCTAACAGCCCTGACATTTAATAAGCCAAGTTTATTTGTAGAAAGTGAGCTGGAAATTAGTTTTCATGGTTGCAGTTGGCACACTACACAGAATAGGAATCTTAAAGATGACTGCATTTCATTTTTGCCCTATAGCTTTCATCCTTCTAATTGCTATATTTAAGTGCACTTAATCGCTTAAGCAATGAGTCTACCACAGTGATAAATCTCCAGTTTAGACTCCACAATAATAAATCTTTGTCTTCTCTCAGCAGCTGGCAAGGTTTGATTTGGACTTTGAATTTCAGCCCTTTCCTCAGGCTTAACAGTTACAACTTGTTTGTTCAGTCTGCTGAAAGCATGACATTAACTCTTGTCTTTAAATGCATTATTGTTGCTTAAGCTTAGTGTTGTTGGTGTTAAAATTGGTTACCCTTCTGCAGTGTCCGACTAAGACACACACAAAAAAACTCCAACTAGCCTGTGCTGGGATTTCACAAAGCAACTTCAACTCATTAGTATTTACACAGCATCACTGGTCCACATGACACTTCACATACATGAGGACAAGCTGGAGTTTATAACACAATCTTTCAATAGATGCCTTCAGTGCCACAAAGAGCTAATTTAAAAACAGGTGGAAGGAGCCTTCAGCCGCCCCCTTTAACAGCCAACAGAGGAGTAACATCCCCACAAGCACCTCATAGTCTGTCCACAGGACCAGGATAGGCGTTATCCTAAATTCTATGACAGATGCCCTAAGTATGTTCCTGAAACAGCTCTGATAAAAAAAGGCAAAACTCAGGTGCAACCATCAAACCACAAGAGGAAAAACTACCTTCGGGCAGAAATGACTGGGGACTCTATCACCATATTGCTACAGGCTCCTTAGTAAAATATTTAGGCCCAAGTCTTTGAAAATTCATGACCTCAATTACCTGTGCAGTAAAGCCCTGGGCCTATGCTTGCGAAACAAACTAAACCACTGAAGGTTTGCAGGATCAAGGTCTCATTTCCCTTTGCCTTAGTCCTCCCTGTACAGTTCAATAGAACTCTCCAGCTGTATTCAACATTCTGATACGTATCTAGAGCAGGGCCTGATTTTGCTAAATATAAAATAATCTTCTTAAATAACTAATCTTGGATAAATAAAGGTGAATCCTGACTTGTTGTGACAGCCACACAAAAGACACAGCAATGTTCATTCCTTCAATCCAGAAGAAACTGCTTTGGTCCTCCAACCTAAGTCACCACTCAAGCGGTTTTATTAGCTTAATAACACTTGCCAACAGGACCAATAACTCTCCCCCAGCACAGAGCTTGCCAGCTGACTGAACAGTGCACAGAAACCTCGGACTCAGCGGGGACTACTCTCTGGCACGTGCACAAAGTCCTGGCACATCTGGGACTGTCAGAGCCTCTGTGCACCACATACCTGCGCACCGTCACAAGTGTGTTCAGCTGGCTGTGGGGGTATTTAAACCTCAGCGTGATAGTGCTGTAACTAGTCAGCTCTCCTGTTCACTGTGGGCCACTAGATTTCACTCCCAGTTTCCCCACTGAAGAGCCTGGCAATCCTCATTACACTGAGGCTCTTAGTACTATGAGAGCCAAAGATGAAGAGGCATAATATCCCTTGCCATATCAGCTGGGTCCAAAAACACATCTTCAAAAATCTCTTATAAAAAATACTTAGCATGCACATTCCTTTGGGTTCAGTTTGCAGCCACCCCTTTTTTTAAAATCTATCTTCCCTATATTAAAGGCTACTTTAGTACCTACTACTTTTTTCCCACCAGAGTTCACAGCATAAGCAACCACCTCTCTATCAAAGCTAGGGCACTGCATGCAGCATGTCTCACAGCCAGGCTGCTTCTTCAGACCACTAGTGATTTGGGCCCCAATCCTGACACGTTAACATGAATTTTACCTCCCAATATTTAGGAAGCTCACTATATGTTTGTCAACTAGATTAAGCTCTTACACCTCCTTAGCTACTGTCAGGTAGCTTCTCTGTGATTAGATAAACAGCTTGAGCTTCCTTAGGCTAACAGTGTGGTTTTGCTAGACTCTCCTTAGCTCCTCTGAGAGAATCCATTTTAAAACACAGGCAGGTCATTCCCTCCAAAATCCCTGTTTTAACAAACATCATCTTCCTAATTCCTGCCAGGGGCTACTCTCAGGCAGGCATCTTGACCTTTTATTTTTCTTTTAACGTACACCCTTGGCACAGAAATATGTACTTTTTCTCTCTTCTTTTTGCTTAAGGCACTGACACCAGTTAGAACTTCCTTTGTCTTTCACAAATGCAAATTTCTGAACTGGATTTTTTCATTTGCTTTGCAAAATAACCACAAAAAATACCAGTTTTAAGTTCTTTCTATAATTTAGAATGGCGGTATTTTTGCAGCCGCTCAGAAAATTAGGACCTATGACCTCTGTGAACAGTGGGGGGCTTACGTTCTCTCGGGCTAAGTTTGTCCAGGCACTCAGTGAATGCTTTGGGAAAATCCCAGTACACATATGCAGTTTCGGGAGCATTTCCGTAGATTTTCATCAGCACACAGAGGACACTGGACTTCAGTTAGAAGCTGGCAGTACAGCTCCATGGCTGTATATCAGTCAGTGTTACAGTAAGCTCACTCAAGATGTTATCAAATATTATCTTGAAGGCTTTGGCTTATGTATTTCCCCTTAAATACTGACTGCAAATCTTCTAGAGCTTTTGCAGTAAGAAAGTCAATTTCTTAAAACAGTGTTTTCTAAAAACCTTGCATTTCCTACAAACTTCACTCTGTTTCCAGCATCTGATGCTGACTCAAACAAAATTAGCTCAACCAAAAAGTCAAACTGGTGAAGAAATATCAAAATTAATAGAAAACAAGTATCATTGTATACTGCATCCATTGGGCATTGATCCAGCAAGTTTTGATATGGCTTCTCCCCAAGAATCCCCAGTTTAATCTACAAAGATTTGTCTACATTTTGTCAAAAGCAACATACTACTTTCATACACATAATCTCTTCCATAATGGGAAAATCCCAGAGTTTCCAAAAAAATTAAAGGGAGAGTGCACCATGATGAAAATACACATGCTTAAAACAGTTAAAACCTGTTTTATAATAACCTCCTGAATACTAGCCTACAGCAGTAAAAACTAATTTTTGCAAAATCCAAAAAGGAAGACCAAAAAACCCTGTAACATACAAACCCTGTCTGGAAGGCTCAGCAGCACTTACAAATGCTTTGTGGTGCTCTAAGTGATACAACTGAAGAGAGGGGTTAACACTTAAGAAAACACTGTTTAATTCCACTAAGTAGAAAATAAGATCAGTGTTTAGTAAATATTCAATTTACATTGCAAAAATTAATGCAAGAAATGCAAGAGATAGATAGTTTGCTCACTGACCCAAAATCAATCTGTAACTGATTTTGCGAATTTCATACGCAGGATTGATGCTGACCTTGACAGAAGTGGTCATGCATTTGAAATTTCACTTTCAACGGTCAAGTTCTTCAAAATACCCCAAACAAATCTACAAGGCACTTGCAGGGAATTAAGAATTCGTCCATCCCCTTTGGGGGCATGAGAGTTTTGCTCCAGGTTTTCTGTTGACTCGCCCACCACCAAACTCACTTCTATTGCTCACACAGCAGATGCTTACAGGGAAACCCATCACAATGATAGCAGATTGCTTTGAAGAAAGACCAAACTTCCATCGAGTCTGCAAAATTAAAACTAACTGTCCTTCAGTTCTACCCAAAAGAAAGAATCTGTTTACTGGTTTTCGAACTATTTGAAACTCCCTGGCCTTTGTCAGGTTAATGTTTTCCAACCCTCATGATTAACAGCACTAGCTTAAATTTATGAAGGGGAACAATACCTCCCGACCAGCTGTCAAGATGCTATCACAGCAAACACACCTCGACATTCTGAGGCTTCAGAGGTCCCAGCACCTGCAGCCGTGGCCCCCAGCCAAGGGAACACATATTCCCAGGTGTCCAGTCCCCAGAAAACCCTTCGGTCCTAAGGGCGGTTTATTACCGCAGCTTGCGCACAAGCAGCTCCACATGGCCAAATGATCAGCAGCAGGGAAACAGTGAGATTAGTTAAATTTTAATAACAGGCAAATGTTTGCTGCTGCTACTTGAATTTGAGACCATGGGAATGAAAAGTTACTTTTTTCTCACACTGCAGTTTATTGGGGCACATTGCACCAATGTGCAGTATAGATCTGCAGAGGCAGGAAACCCAGAAAGGGAAGATCAGAAAGATGAGATGACCTTTGCTGACAGCAGCCACCACCCTAAGACAGCATAGCCCAGATCTGAGAGGCAGGCTCCATCTCTCCATTTCCTGCAGTATTTCTGCTAATGGAATCACCCTCAGTTTTCTTACACGGTTTAACACAAGACAGTTTCATAAGATGGGTCTTTTCCAAGTGCTTTGCTCCTGAAGTCAGTGCAATGCACACACTGGTGAACACATCTGAGGTGGGCCAGGCTGACTAAAAAAATCCTCTCCATTCTGTGTCTTCTGAGAGATTCCTGGACAAAGAGAAAAGTTGTTACCCTAAATTTAGAGGACTTTGAATGGGTTCACTTTAACCCCTGGCCACACAAACCACAGGGGTGACTGGGGACCTGGTGATGGCCAGAGCTGCCAGCCCTGTTCCACACCAGCCTCTTCCCTCTCCAAATGGCCAGCACCACGTGTTTTCAGGTACTGGGCTTTAAGAAGTCTGCTCCCTGATCACAAATCCCACATTAATTAAAATCTTAGCTATTTATTTCAGTAGAACTGCCATAATAATAGTTTTCAAAAATTCAGAATGAAGAAATACACTGTGTTTCTCAGATACAACTCTGCCCTAGCCACCACAAGGTGATGTAGTCTTGCTCTTCCAACCATGGTTACCCTGGGCCTGCTGACTCAGGGGCCTGGCAGGACAACTTTACTTGTTTTCTTCCATTCTGCAGGCTTCTAACACTCCCCTCTCTAGCAGCTCAGCTGGTAACACCACAGGGCCTTGCTCCAGCACAGCTGAATAATAATACTCCACAGACACCAGTGGAGCCAGACTCAGCCCAGAGCTCATAGCTGTGTATTTATTTTTCTTACTTTTAGGAAATCAGCTTATTTGATTTCTTTACCCTCAGCAAGCCAGAGGTTTCCTCCTGTCTGCCTTGTCACAAGCCAGTCACACTTAATGCTCTGGTCATTAAATCCATCTTTCTGTTGCACTTTGAAAGGATAAATAAAATCATCAGAAACTGTTTAATTTCAGTGCCTCTTTCCTTCTTAGGATCTGACTAGAAATCCAAATTCTTATGTCAGGAAAAACAAGCACATTTTTAGAAGAGGTGTGTCTTAGCTCAGATTAGTGTGGCATTCAGAAGTCGTGCAAGTGCCAACACGGGAAGAAAATACAGCATGTTATATAAAATACGCATGTTTAATTATTTTGGAATAAGACGATAACATCTGATTCTTCAATTGCTTATTCTGTATTTAATATTCTAGCCTGGCACATTAAGTGTCCTGTCTTGCTTCCTGGCTAATGGTATGGTACAATAGTTCAAACTCTCCTATTAATTTAATCTGGACACCAAACTTTAAAACAAACAAACAAACAAACAAAAACAAATGAAACATCACAATCAGACTTAACATTAATATTTTTATGTGACAGACTAGATTTCCGTTTGGGTATATCACAGTGATGTACTCCACTGAGGACACTGATATTATGCTTGGCCAAACCGAGGACCTTCAAGCCTGGAAGCTCACTGAAACACATGGGATGACCAACAAGCTCGGGTGTGCACATCCGTACAGCACTGAAATATGGAAAAAAGACCCCACACTTCTTACTCAGACTTTCTGACACAAGTGACCAACCATCCGTCTATTTGGTAAAACCATCTGCAATGACTGACTGCCAGTGGTGCACAGCTTGCGGCCCTGTCCTTGCCAAAAAGCAATTTAAGGCTGCATGAACACTAGTGATTCCTATTTCACCATCAGATTTGAAGACTTTCAGACATGCAAATCCCAAAGGTTCCTTTATCAGCTGATCCAAGTTTGCTGAAAACTAATGCCTGATTATGAAAAAATTGAGTTTGCCCTCTCCTTCTAGTCATCAATTCTTATAATTTTTATCATTATTAAAAGGTCATTTCTTTCTCTCTCTCCATGACAATACTGCCTTGCTGTAATCTTATTCTGATGCTTCTCTCCAGCCCTGGAATAATTTTTCCACTATCTTCTCCAGCTTTCCCACTTCCTTTTAATACTGACACTAGGCATGGAAAAACAAAATCATACAGTAGCAGCAAGCACCAGGTCCCTGTGGCAGGTGCTCTCCCATACGTGCCACACTAGTCCTTCATATCACAGCAGCCCACTGCGGACTCTGTTTAAGGTGTTTGATCTAAATCTCTAAAACCTTTCTAAATCTCTATTATTTCATGAAGTACAAATCATACCTGCGGAACTGCAGGCTTTTTAACTGTCTGCCTAAGCCTGCCTCAGGTGGTACTGAAAAGTGTGTTCGACCTCAACTCACCAACAGATCCAGCTTGTTCTGGGAAAATACCCAGTCATTGTTTCTAATCACCCTACTATTTCTTTATGTCACATAGAAGTTTTAGTAGCAATATTTACACATTTATTTTCGCATCACTGAAATAAGTGTGATTGGTATCACATCATCAGTTGCTGTGGTACTTCATAATCAACCTTAAATTAATGGCAGTAGAATCCAACTGTAATCAGCTGGGGACTAGGAGGGGAAGACGATCCACAGTAAATTAAATCTGTTTTAATTAATTCACAAAAACTTTGAAAAACTACACAAAACAAAAAAATGATCATGTTATTACCAGTACTAATTTTCTAATAAATTCCATTTAAGAACAAATAATGCATAAAGACCATACTGTGCCTATTGCTCTCCCCAGTAATTCATTTTCATCAGGCACTTTGGGACCTTCTTCAGTCTTTTTCAACTCCTCAAAGATTTCATACTGTCATTTTACTTGCATTTTGAGACATTTCAGTAAACCCCAAGATGACTCAGCTGGAGTAACATTTCAAATGAGAAAGTGCATCAAGAATTAATTTGTTCAAATTCAGGATGAAATCAGAGGGGGTTGATTAGGTCTCAGATGGACACCTGTGATTTTTTGCAATAATGAAAATTATAATATAAAGCATTCTGACTTTTCTGCTTGACAGGCATGGCCTGCAATGTTTACCTGGGACACACGCATTACATAAATTATTAAGAATCAAGCAACAAGAATTACTTCCTGTTCTAATCAGGGAGCAGCAATGTCAAAAGAAACAGGATATTATTCAAAGACATATTGTGAGAATTTGACCAGAATTGCATTTAAAGTTTATAATTTATAAACTCAATTTATAATTGCATTTATACTTAAAGTGAAAGCTGCCATATGCTTTTATTTTTAATTCTTCTTTGATGCTGGAATTGCGAGAGGCTTATCAAACGAGAACAGGCCAGAGGGATGGGTGAAAAATGCTCAGATAACATTTGACTTCCCAGCAGCAGGGATGCCACATGGGTTACATCTCATCTGCCCCAAAACTAATTTGTCTTCTCCAGCGTAGGGGTGGGAGGGTGGTGATGGTGGTGGGGGTGTCAGAAATTAAATTATCAAAGTAGATGGGTAGAAAAAATAAGCAACTTCAAGATGAAGACATAACTGCCCAATCCAGACCGGCCAACAGTACGTAAGTGACTGCTGATTCAGTACAGCACTGGCACACTACCTTAGAGAGTCTGAGAACCCAAAGCAAAGCCCACTGCAACAGTGATAATCGTCCAGCGAACTCCCACTCTTATTGCTCATTATCGTTCAGAAAAGTAGCTGAGATCTAATTTTTATCAGAAACACAAAGTTTTGATCCTGTTTAATAGAAATGCTCGAGTACAACGCGAACAGTACGAGCAGCTTAGGACAGGACTCGAAGACCCGAGGGGGCGGCGCTGGGCGCTCCCGCACGGGCACCCCGGCTGAGCCGCCCCCGGGGCAGGGCAAGGGCGCCCACGATCACAGCCTACCTGTGGTTAAATTGTCATTGATCTTCAGCGGCACCCTTAAGATGTAGACGAGGAAGAGCATGATGAAGAACCACAGCGTCCAGAGATAAGTCCAGGACCAGACGATGCAAGACTTGAGCTGTTCCAAAAAGCCCGTCCCAGCTTCAGCCATGTTTTTGGAGAGA
>WAAG01011042.1:0-16176 GCA_013390105.1 Tichodroma muraria | reverse complement strand
AGTACTTGCTCACTGAATTCTACTAGATCTGATATAAACTGACAATTATTATTTGTATAAGGAGACCTCTTAAATTTAATTAGACGTTGGAAACAACACTGAATCAATGAAATAACATCTGAATTTAATTTAATGGTTCAATGGAAGTCATGAAAACAGTTCTAACCCATTTGATTATAAGAAAATTTTATATATTATAAAAAATTAGTACCATTCTGCTTTAGAAATGGAAAAAGAGGTGTATTCTCCATTTTAGTATGTATGCAGGGTGTGCAGCAGAGAAACTCTTTCTAAAGAGTTAAAAAAATGCCTAGATCAGTATGTTATTAAGTGATCAGAGAATCTCAGCATTGGTTTGCAAACAAGAACAAGTTGTGCAAATTAAATGGTATTGGTTTTGAAGGGTAAAGTTGAAGACATTTTGAGATTTTAAGCAAAATTGCTTAAGGAAGAACCTAAAAAACCCTCACTGATATATAATGCAGTTCAATTTCATAGACTGAATAATGCTGTAAGGGGAAAAAATTGCATATTTAAACTATTTATTGATAATGTTATGATATGAGTGTTTAATTAATGTCTTACAGACCTTTGAGTGCTTGACTTTAAAACGTTTATAATTGTCTTCCTGAAAAGGTTTCAAGTTTAAAGCTAGAAACAGAGCTATGTATTTCCTGTCTTCTTTGCATTCATCAGGACGGTCAGATGCTGTCAGATGCAAAGGTCTGTACTACACAAGATAATAAAAGTCATAGGAATAGAAGCAGATATCAACTGGTTGCAAACTGGAGAATGAAGACTGACTGCAAAATTTTTGTCAATGGTTTTACAACTTCCTCCTGAGAGCTGAAGAGTGAATTTCAGGGTTCCTTTCATACTGCAAACTGCCAGGTTTTATTGCTGGTAACAAATTTGCTTGTCTCCCATTCTTCCTTAGCCTTACCTCCAGTTTTGTGGTTTTCCCTCTTTTGAACTATGATTGCCTCAAATTGGTCTCTTTAAAAATCAAAGATTCCTTTAATTTTTTGTTTTCTATCCTATGCCACTTTCCTCTCTCCAGGCTTCTAATTCTTTTCTCAATTTACCTTCTCAAGCAGATATATTTTTCCTCTTCAGGATTCTAACTCATATAACTCCTTTTTTACTTCTTCTAACATTTTCCACACCAATTATTTCAGGTCCTATGTCACACTCCCAACCAGCTGAGGCTACTGCTGTTGTTTGTCGCTCAAGGTCTAGCATTTTGAGCTGAATACCTGTCCCCTTCACTCCAGCTCAGTTCCAATATTTCAATATTGAAGAAAATTCTTACTGCATCTCCAGCCTTGTTTATAACACATGCAGTGCAGACATGCTAAAAGTTCAGAAAAAAATATAGGCACACATGTATTTATTACTGTGCCTGAGATTATGGCAGCTATTGTGAGAAATAATGGAAAAAGAGGGGTGGAGAATGATGATAAGGAATGGGTTTGTGCTAAAACACAACCCTGTTTGTATAATACTCAAAAATTTGTTATGTGCAAAGACGTCAACATATCTTATATACCAAGCCCGGAATTCATTGTCATTTTAAATGAAATTCTTCTCACTTTAATCAAAATACATTGAGTCCCTATTTTCCTTTCACTTGCAATGGTAATAAGTCTCAGCATATAAACATATCAATATATAAATATATAATAAAAATAATGTTTGCATATCATACATCTATTATTTTAAAAATATGGACTACAAATGCCTTATCTGTGACCTTCCTTCCCTCTGCCCACATACCACAAACTCAATTTAAATTAATTTTGCCGTGTTTTCTGCTCATCTGGACACTGTCATTGAGCTTCCTCAAGGGATCCTGGCCTTGTTACTTTGCTTTGTTCAGTTGTCACCAGATGGTGGACAGAACCTGCTATGATCACTATCCGTGTGTAGCTGGTGCAGTTAATGTGCTGTGATCACCTTGGCTGCTGCCTTCCCTTCCCTTGTAAAACAGCCTTATGGTATATTGGACGAGCAGGGTACTGGAAACCACCTTCAAGAACAAATTAAAATAAAGTTGGTAACCACAGAAACACAGGATTTACCAAGTACTGCACAAAATATTCAAGGTGAGGCTGCCCCAAAACAAAGCAGAGCAGGATAATCCCCTCCCTTGCCTGGCTGGCCATGCTGTGTCCGATGCCACCCAGGACAGGGTTGGCTCTCCTGGCTGCCAGGGCACTGCTGGCCCATGTTCCACTTGCTATAGACCAGGACCCCCAGATCCCTTTGCACAGCACTGCTTTCTAGCCTCTCATTCCTCAGTCTGTCCACTCATCCAAGGTTTCCCCATCCCACATGCGGAATCCGGGACTTTCACTTGAACTTCATATGGTTGGTGATTGCCCAGCCCTCCAATATGTTGAGGTTTCCCTGCAGGGCCTTCCTTCCTTCAAGGGAGTCAACAGCTCCTCCCAGTTTTCTGTCATCTGCAAACTTGCCTAGTATTCCTTCCAGTCCTGCATCCAAGTTGTTTATGAAGCTATTGAAGAGCACAGGGCCAAAGATGGAGCCCTGCAGAGGCCCAGTGGTGTCAGGTCACCAGCCAAAGTCACCGCCTTCCCTATAACCCTTTGTGCTCAACTCGTGAGGCAGCTGCTCGCCCATCGCATGATGTCTTTATCCAGCTGTGTGCTGGGCATTTTATTCAGAAGGATTCTGTGAGAGATTGTGTCAAAAACTTTACCAAAATCGAGAAAGATTGCATCAACTGGATTCCCTCAGTCAACTAGATGGGTTACCTTGTCATAAAAGCAAATCAGATTTGATAAGCAGGCCTTTCCTCTCATGAAACTGTGCTGGTTGTGATGGATGACTGAGTTGTCTTTAATGTGTGTTTCAATAAATCCCAGAACAATCTTCTCCATAACTTTACCAGGCACTGAAATGAGACTAACAGGTCTGCAGTCTCCAGGGACATTCTTCCCCTGCTTCTTGAAAATTGTGACAATGTTTGTCAGCTTCCAGTCATAGATACCTACTCATTAGGCAACTGCTGCTCTGGCTGCAAAAGTTACAAGTCCAGTCTCAAAACTGTGAAAAGCTGAGTAAAGCCTGTTCCCTGTCAGCAGTGATGTCAGTACTGTATAGAGAGATACACTTGTTAACTGGACTGGCTTTGCCCCACTTTTTCTAATCCTACCATATGTGTTTAGAGCTGTAGCTGCTTTTAATTTCTGCTCTTTAATGTAGGTTGAAAATATTTTCAATAGCTTTCTCCTTCCTTAGCCATGCATTCAGTGAAATTGCTTCTAGCTTGCAGGGTGCTGTCCAGCTATAGGGATCAATATTTTGCATGAATATGTATTGATAGAGGATTTAAGAGGAATGGTTCTTTTTCTAAATATGCAGAATCAGGGAAATGACATTCTTGTGAAAGCTGAATTATTCCCAGCTATAGTAGAAATATATAGTACTTTTTCTGTCAATGTCTCATTTGAAAACAATTACTTGAAAATTGCAATCATCTTTTTAATTCACTTAATTACATTATGCATTCTAGTCTCAGGCTATAGACTGACAGCAAATTGTTCAGTAGTCTCAAGTCCTGAGTATTCTGAATCCATGAAAAGCCTCATTGGTCCTGATTCTTACATCTAGTGATATGAGACATTCATTTGAAAGAGAGCAGAAATTGACTCTATGGTGATCAGCAGTTCTATAGAAGTCAAAAGATTATTTATTTTTTTTTTGACTTCACAAAACTCTCAGCAGCGGTTTTCAACTATAGACAGTTTTTTTGTCCAATGACTGCCATGATTCCTTCCTACAACATAAAACTTAATTAAATACACTGCATTTATCCTTGAACAGGACTTTTCAGAACTCGTGTGATGTAATTCTATCTGCATCCCAAGAGATGGAGATGGGATAAAATTCCTGTGTATTAGCTGTATCATACTCTCTCTTAGTTCCACACCAACCAGGCTGCTGTAAAAATCTCACCTCCTTATCAAATAGCTAGCTTTGACTGCTTTGATGAAAAAGACTGTTCAGATGCATTAGGACAGAGTAGTTCAGTTTCTATTGTGCATGTCAGCCAGTCAAGAGCTTTAGTGTCAGGGGTGCCAGCCTGGAATCTATATTTCGCTATACACTCATGCAAAACCAATGTTGATCACTCCTGAAAATGAAAAAAATCAGCTCTCCTTCCATTTCTTCAAACATCATTATTTTTAGTTTGGTGTACATATAAATGTCTTTCTTTAGGCTCAGCTAGTTACTTTTTTGCTTTAGAATATCAACTACAAATATATACCGGAGCATGGGGGAGAAAAGTCTTGCTTCTTTGAGTCTATTGTAATGCAGAAAAGGCAAGAAAAATGTAAATAAGTGTCTCCCCAAGTCACTTTATACAATGATTATCCAGGGAAGGATTATAAGAGATTTAAAGTACTTTGATTTATGTGGATTGTATGAAATAGTGAAAAGACTGCTTAAAACTGCAAAACATAAGTCACTGACAATCTGTCCTTGTCTTCAAAACTCATTCTGATTCCCTATATCCTACAACTATCTCTTTCTTTGAAAAGTTATCAGGGAAGTCAGTAAGCAGAGGAGAGCCCTATGTTTAAATTCTGAAGTACGTTTTTAAACAACTAGTGCTCAGTAAAACCATTGAATTAACTGATGTGGAGTTTTCCCCTGAAGTCTCCATGTCTTGGTAAAAGCAAATGAGTTTTTGTTCTGCAGATCTTCTGCTAATATTTAAAGTACAAGATGAAGCCTGGTGATATTATTGGTTTTAATCAGCAAATAAGACAAGAAAGATTAGAGAGTGCTTTACACTGGTTACCACTTACCATTCCAATAGATTTGTTTCAAATAACAAATTCTTTTTCTTGTATTTGTTTTGATATCTTTCTATTGTAAATACTGCATTAAGCAATGTTATTGTAGCCCTAGAAAAATAGTGAAGAATTTGCAGTCCATTGATTTCATTGATAATTTCATTAAATTAAGGAAAAACATTCCTACTCATTGTTGCAACTTGGTGTGAAGTAAGAAATCTGAAGTGAGAAGGACACTTCTTGAGTTTAAAAATTACACCGCAAATATACAATGGTAACTGTACATTTGTAACTTGGAGACTTCACTGGAGGAGTTTAAAGTTGAAGAACCCAAGCATTTTTAAGTCAATTCTGGAATGAAAGTAAGAGGAAAATAGAAATCAGCCCACAATGTCCATAAAGAAAAATACTGGCAAGAAAACAGTCCAGGAGACTATGATCTATTTTTGGTCAGGTCACTAACCAAAACTGTGTCAGGCATTTTTTGGCAGGATTAGAAGCAACTTGAGAGGGTTCAGGGTGTAGACAGGATCTCATTCTGCTAGTTTTTACACACGTTTAGTGAGATATTAATAGCTATTATGGAGGCATTAGAGAACTGTCCCTTCAGTTAGTACAGGAAAATATGGTGTCCCACATGATTGAACTTTTACATATTTTTATTTATAGTCGTGTAGGTAACAGTGATAGCTGTAGCATAAAGCCAAAAGTATAACTACAGCAGAAACATTTAAAATGATGAAGAAGAGAACATTTTGGTTATGAAAGAGATTTAATAGCATCCTAGAAACATAGAGACATTTCGGTAAGTAAAGATGCCTAAATTCATCAAGTCCAATTGATAATCCAGCACTGCCTAATCCACCAGTAAACTGTTCCTAAGTTTTACAACTTTTTTAGTGTCTTCTAAATACCTCCAGGGATAGTGACTCCTCTATTTCCCTAGGTAACCTGTTCCAGTGCTTGACAACCCTTTCTGGGAAAAAAAAAATAAATCCCATATCCAATCTAAACCTTCCCTGGGAACAAATTGAGGCAATTCGTTCTCATCCCATAATTGTTCTCACCCTGTTTGCTATTACCTGGCAGAAGAGATTATTGTGCCAGAATAACCTCCTTTGAGGTAGTTGTAGAGAGTGATAAAATTCCCTCTGAGCTTCCTTTTCTCCAGGCTAAACAATGAGTTCCTTCAGCTGCTCCTCATAACACTTGTGCTCCAGACCCTACCCCAGTTTCATTGTTCTCTGGGCTTGCTCCAGCACCTCAATGCCCTTGTAGTGAGGGGCCAAAACTGGACAGAGCACTCAAGCTCTGTCCTCACCAGTACCAAGCACAAGGGGCAATCACTGCCCTGGCCCTGCTGGCCATGCTATTGCTGATACAGGCCAGGATGCCATTGGCCTCTTCAGTTGCCCAGGCACACCCTGGATCATGTCCAGCTGCTGTCAACCAGTGCCTGCAGGACCTTTTCCGCTGGGGAGCTTTCCAACCACTCTTCCCAAGTATGTAGTATTGCATGGGTTTTTGGGAACAAAGTGCAGGACCCAACATTTTTCTCTTTTAAATTTTATATCATAATGATAATAATGAAATAATATTTAATATTATTAAGTTTCTGAATTTTGTTTTGTTTTAAATAAAAATATCTATGCAAATTTATTATGGAGAAATTTGGTCTTACTGAGATAAACACCTGCCTTGTCTTTATGTCTTCTGATACATAAATAGATTGCAAGTAGCATAGTAAGAAACATTATGGGGACTGAAAAGAATCTGATTCATCTGGCTTTGTCTCTCAGATTGTATATACCTCTTAAGCTGCCTCATAAACCTGTGCCCCTTGATCACCATCTTTCCCTTTCCATAATTAGAGAGAGACTCTTTGAAAATCTTCCGCTGGAGTCTACATAAATACTTTAATTTAGCACAGAACATGTTATTAGAGAAACTTCCAAAGACATTTCTTTTCATTGACTTTGTATGAAAAGTGGGTAGTCTGAAAGAACCATCTCTTGCAGAAATTTTGGACATATCCACATTGGCAGCTTGGCTCTAAATATGCAATCCAAATTAAGAGATGATACACAAAGCAGAATTGTTTTAGGAAGAAATATGGGAAAAATTATTTAAGGATATAATGTTCCCAATTCTTTTCTTGCCTTTATTTGCAAGTCGAACTATATAATTTTATAGACTTATAGTAATGTTACAAGACATAGGTATTTTAAAGTGAAAGGAAGCTGTAGGAAAATATATGAAAAATTTAAAAAATATGATCAGTCTTAATGCAGGTGGTTTCAATGTCTTACTCTTAATTGTGTTTGTAAAATAATAATATCGGTTTTGGCATTTTATGAAGTGAGCTTAGTAAAGTAAGATACATGAAGAAACCCAGTTATTGCATATGTCTATCCTTCCAAAAAGAAAAAACTTATTTACTGTAAAACCTGCCGTGTAGAAGCTGCCGATAAAAGAGGAACTATGTAAGTAAACATCAAATAAAGGATTATCCTTGTTTGTAAGGAATCTGTTCTAGCAGGAGTTATATACAGGGACTTTGACATTAAAGTGACGGGTAGATTCCTAGGAAGTTAAAAGCAAATCATCTGGTGCTAATACCTAGTACAGATTTAATTGAAGGATTTAGCTGGCCTAATATATAAGATTAAGCATAGCCAGAAACAAGTCACAACACTTTGAGCTAGCCAAACTTAACCAGTAAAAACTTTTAAAAACTTTTCATTAAAAACATGTGTTTGAACTGACATTCATCTTATATTCTACTATTCTACTCTGAAATAGGAAAGTTTTGCAAAACATGACCAATTCCTCTTGAACTCTTAACTTTTACAAAAATTGATGGCTGCACACCGCCAGTCATTTTCCTGTTCATGTGTGCAAGAGTGATGCTGTCTTGATTGTGTCTCCATTATTTGCAAGATATGGAGCATTTGTCTCTAAATTTCTTGATGATCAAAAAGAAAGGGTCATTCATCTTTTTGGAAATCAGCGCTGACATATAATTTTATAAAAAATGTATTCATTTTTTTTCTTAACGAGATTAAACTCCTAAAGAAACTGGGCACAGGAAATAACTCTCTTACTGCTAATATTGAAAAGCCTTGGACAACAATTTTGTTGAATTGATGCACTCTCTTCTTGAAAACAGTCCCTGTGAGTAACATTGTGGTGTCCTACCTTCTCACTGCTCCTCCATATATTTTCATAGTATTTTATTTTCCACGGGTAAATTTTAATATTTCTCTGACCATACAGAGGAGTTCCCTACACAGGAGCAGGATAATGGCTCAGAGAGACGATTCAGAATAGGATATGACTGCAAAGACTAATGATCTTAGTAATGCAGAGCTGATTCTACCTAGTAACTAAATAATTCTGTTTTATAATATTTCAAGGTGATACACCAAAAATTTGCTCATTGTGTAAAAATTTGCTCATCATGTAAAGCACAGATATGTCACCTAAAACTTTATTTGTCATTGTACCAATTTGTAAGTCACAAGTGAAGAAACAACAAACCAAACCAAAAACCAAATGACTCTAAAAAAACAGAAACCAAAACAAACAAATGGTCAGATCAACTGTACCCTTAAAACTGATCAGTGTGAAAGACTATATGCCTAAACACATCTGATACACAATTCTTTACAATACTTTATAAAACCTTCTTTAGTATCATTAGCAATTAATTTGTTTAGGGAACAAAGACAGTGCTGTGCTCTTATTTATAAAAGCAAAAAAGTATTTTATTCTGTGAATGCACTATGTATATATAATTAGACAAATGAAATATCTTAAAAAAATTAATTTACAGTATCTCTGCTGCTTTCCTCTTTTTCTTCCCCTGACCTCAAGGATTGTCCACTATTGTAATTTATAAGTCACTTTTACTTACTTTTGATTGTTCCTTGTTTGAAAGACCACGTATGACTTGATCTGGCTTTAATACTTTAGTTCTAATATAGTGCTATTTCACTTTTTAAAGCTACAGAGATCGCTACTCTGTCCTACACATGATTTCAAGCCTAATTTCTAGTCAAAATGAGGTGCTTCAATATAATATTCTATAATATATAGAAATTTTTATCCCTATGGCTAGAATAGTGCTTACATATGAGTATTTCTGAGATCTAGTCAAAGCACCATCTTGCCATAGGTTATTTCCATGTAGAAAATGGATCCAGCTGTGATACCTCTAAGGCCTGGGGATGATGTATAGTCTTAAGCAGCCTGAAAATTCAACACATTAGAATAATACTATGAAACTAATAGTTGTGGCTGAAGATTGTGGATCCATTTATTTGCAAATGTAATGTCTATTCTTAGAAAGTGGTGTTTTTCAAAAAAAAGGAGTGCGAGAATTTTTTTTTGCAGTGCCTTTTCCACAGGTCAAGGCATATGAGTTGAGTGGGTTTTAGATTCAGGCAAGGCTCAACTGATTTTTGAGTTACTCTGTTCATATCGGCTTTGTGCTGTTTGGAACAAGTAACTTAAAAAAGTTGCTAGGTAACTAATTTTAAGCGATAATTTTGTACTGGGATGACTATTGGCCTTAATAGTTTGTGTTTCCTGCTTCTGATGCTTCATCCCAAAAACTCAATATGGAAGTAATTGAAATTTAAAAAATATTATTTTTAATTAGGTGCAGAAGAAATTCATATGCACCTGAAAAATTTTGCTATTGTTGTCAACTATCAATTTGGAATAAAATAATTCTGTGGAGCTGGCCTGTTGTTTCCTCAAGACATGAGAAATCTTGAATTCCTGTGTTCATTAAGAACACATGCATGTGGGATCTTCCTTTTTTCCTCTTTTTGTCCTTTACTTCCACCTCCTAGTGAATAATTCTCTCCCTGTGTTTCCTGCTCCATCCTGCAATATTGACTTATGGCACCCTGTGAAAATTGATACAACACAGAAAATGCAGTCCTTATGTCCTGTCCTCAATCATGTTTATCCTATTCCCCTAAGTTTTCTTAATATCTTGATAATTCAAATTGCTACATGACCATCCACTGAGTCTCTGAACAGGTTGACACTTGCATGTTAAATTGTTGAAACCAGGTTTTATAACTAAATACTGAATATTGTTTTTAAAAAATTTAAAATGTGAGGTTAACTTTCATTTCTAACCCTGTAAAAAGGATGTAAACAGGCTCTGAAACTTGTGAAGCTGGTGAGCTGAATTGGTTGTCAAACTTTGCAGAAACTCCATTCAAGGAGTTGCAGTTTTTCATCTAGAAATGCTTGTTTTCAAGCTACAAACTTATTACTTTAATTACTGCAAGTTCTGCACCTATCCACTCCTCTGTATTTTAAGGAATGAAATAATGAGCAGAAAACAAAGAATGAAGAATGCAGGAACAAGCAGTATTAAGTGAATTCCAGTTCCATGTCAATTTATATAACTAGTTACCTTTTTAATAAGCATAATAAAAAGGTAGAAGTCAATGTCTATATTCTGAGATTCCGAAAGACACACAATCCACTTCCAGGTGTATAATTTCTTGTCATGTTTAGACCACATTGGTAAAGACTTCACACACCCTACCCCCCAGTCTGGCTGGAAGCCTTTTCCTCATAATGAGCAGCTTGCACAAAGCAGTAAATACTGCTTTGCTATGAATATGCAAATTGTAAGTGACAGTAACAGTACAGACTAAGAATCATCTTGGACTTCTAGATCTTGAAGATGTCTGGATTTGCCAGGTGATTAAAAATAGTCCCTAACAACAGAAGTTAATTATTGACAGGCACATGTTGCTATCTTTGCTCCATAAAGAATTCCTTTAGAAATATCTGAAATCATTTTTCTAGGTTGTTCTTTGCAAGGTGGAATGTTTTCTCTGTTACTATAGGGATCAAATATAACAAATCCCACTTCTACTAAAACTTAGAAATAATACTATATACTGTAATATATAACAAGGTACCCAAAATTAAAGCACAGTCTAATAGTTGTGACAAAATAATTCTTGACTGCTTTCAGAATATACAATGTGCCTTTCCCAATGTCTTCTAATTTGGACACCTGTTATAATTCTATAGACTGTTTCGAAAGCCAAATATATCTTCTTTTTTTATTATAATTTATATTTTTGTTTCCTTAAGGGAGAAATTGTCAAAATATTTTGTTTTCTACAAGAATTCAGATAAATTACTTCTCTAATGCTTCTGGCCATGTGGTTGTGTGTTCAGCAAATCAGTATATTTTTAAATTATTTCAATGCATTTCATGATCAAGTTCCACAATTTTTTTAAACAAATTAACTAAACCTATCAAGATTAATCTTGTTGCTATTCTATTCATATTTTTCTATGGAAAACTAAGTTATGTATTTGATTTAAAGAGGTTACCACAACAACTACTATCAGCAAAGAATTGCTGTATATGAGACTCCAAGTTCTTTTGTAAGAATTTCAATTGTAAAGACTGGAAAAATCTCAGCAGTTTGTTTGGGTTTTTGATATTCCTAAAAGACTCCATTTACTACTTTTTGATAAAATTTACATTGCAGGTACCATTTTTCCCCCTGTTGGTTTTTTTTTTTAATTTGGTTGCTTAGGGAACTCTTATGGTACTTTATATGCTGTATTCATGCTCCTGTTTTTTCACCTGATGTAAGACAATTCAAGGTAGTGGATGTCTGTTCTAGATCAGTCTGAAGATATGTAAACTTAAGTGCTGTATGTGGATATCTGCATGATCCTGAGCAGATAGTTCAATTCAGCTATCTACAACTCACTTCCTGTATTGGACTCAAATGATCACTGTCATATGAGATCTTCCAATAACCTCTGCCATATCTGCCATTCCTGTTCATATGCATGCAAGTAAACCAAGATACTACAAATGGGATTAGGTATTTGTGACTATGGAACTGAATTCTTTCTTTCTGCTTAATGATACTCCAAATTTCCCTTAGTCTCTACTGACTTCTTTGACTGCCACAGATTATAACCAAGTTCTGTCACCACAAATGTGGAAATGGAGGTTCAAAATGTTGATTGAATCTTACCTTTACCTGTCAGTAGGGTGAAAATGCTGTGGCCTCCAGCACTGCTTTTCAAGAAGGAATTTTATTTAATCTTTTGGTTGCAGTTGTTCTTCCCCTGTACCTGGCACTGGTGAGGCCACACCTCGAGTGCTGTGTCCAGTTCTGGGCCCTCAGTTTGAGAAGGACGTTGAGATGCTCGAGCATGTCCAGAGGAGGCAACGAGGCGGGTGAGGGGCTGGAACACAAACCCTGTGAGGAACGACTGAGGGAGCTGGGGTTGTTTAGCCTGGAGAAAAGGAGACTCAGGGGTGACCTTATCACTCTCTACAACTCCCTGAAAGGTGGCTGTAGTCAGGTGGGGGCTGGTCTCTTCCACCAGGCAGCAACTGATAGAACAAGAGGACACAGCCTCAAACTGTGCCAAAGAAAATATAGGCTGGATATCAGGAAAAGGATTTTCATGGAAAGAATAATAAAGTACTGGAATGGTCTGCCCAGGGAGGTGGTGGAGTCACCATCCCTGGATGTATTAAAGAAGACTGGATGTGGCACTCAGTGCCATGGTCTAGTTGAGGTGTTAGGGCATGGGTTGGACTCGATGATCTTGGAGGTCTCTTCCAACCTAGTGATTCCGTGATTCTGTTTCCTTGGAACTCCAGGTTGCAGGCCTGAACTAACCAATGTAATTAATCAATTTTTTTATATATGTACTTTGGTCAATATAGAAGAGACTGTGCCTGTGAGAATGACTATCCTAGTATTGCTTTGATCTGCCAAATATATATAAAGTAGATCTCATATAAAGGAAGTTGGCTGTCAAATCACTTCACTTACTTTTCCTAAAAACAGAACATTGCTCGCTTAATTGTCCAAGAACTCAGCATGAGAAGAATTATAAAATCTCCTCTTAAAATAATAAGTTGTGATAACAATAGTCATATTTATTGCCAAAAATCTCAAAGCAATTTTTTTCCCATCTTCTACAATGAAATTTTCTCATCAATAGTTGAGATAGCTACATCCTTGTAGAATATAACCTGACACCAACTGAAAAAGCAACATCATTTTCTCCCAGTGTATGAAATACATCACATGTTTGGAAATCAATGGTTTGTGAGGAATACCTGTAGACTAATAGAGAAAAGGATGTAGTAAAAACCAGAATATAAAAATTGACCTGATCCATTTCACCTGACTTGTATACCTGTCTGATTGTACATTTCGACAATGCATTGCTTTTCCTATTCCCATTTAAGATTTCTTCTAGTAGAGTTGAATTCTAATTATAAAGGATAAGGACCCTCAGGATGTTAGTGGATTGGACCCTGTATATCTCTGCAAGAAAATGAAAAGAAATGGCTACACAAGAAATTTCTTCATCTGTACATTAAAAGAAAAATAGAGGACAGCAGAGTTATAGCCTTTAGCAGAGATAAGTGATTTCTTAAGAATGAAGTTTACTGAATATACAAAATTTTACCTCGTTAGCTTGTGATCTCAACCAGAGTAGATCAAAATTGTTTTCTGTCCGGAGGGAGACTGAAACCTGAATTGAGAATCCTGTGGCAAATATAACATCCATCAATGGATCGGTGTTTTACAAGCCAAACAGAATATTATTCCACAGTTAATCCCTCTTGGCAGTACTTTTAACACACACCCACAACCACCCCCACCCCCACCCTGTAACAAAAAACCTGAACCAACGAAAAAGACCACCAAAAATGCCAGCTCCTGTAGACTCATGAATAAAAAGAACCATTGTTATGTTGTAAACACCAGCTGATAATCAGATTAAAATACCCTCTTGTATTATTATACAAGATCAGAGGGGTGCAGAAATATTGCAAAGAGATCCATGACAGAATAATTTGAGTTTCATCGCCAGAAATTCCTCTACAACTCTTAATGAACAGTAGAAGCACTGTATAGCTTTTCATGATTGTTTACTTATGAAGAAATAAACAATCAGCTGTGCTTGGCATATTTCTGTTATGAAGGAATATGTTGCCCATCTCAATCCTTATCAATCAGAGCTGTCCACTGAGAAAAATGTAGCTTTGGAAGAGGATTTTAGGAATGTCATTCCCAAAAACAATCTCAAAATATCCTAACTTGCTTTTTATAAAAAAATTCATTTGAGACAGGAAAAATTCTATTAGGTTGCAAAAATTATTCCAATAATCAGTTATCATATTAAATTAAATTGACATTAACTTGCAGGTGTCAATCTCCAAACTTACTTAATGAAATGTTTTAAATTATACATGTGTTACAGTGTCAAAGTATACATATATCAGTTATACGTAACTATCAGTTATATTAAACATGGAATATTTAGTATGTTTTATATCTACAGCCAACATTATCTTTCTTGTATTCATAAACATTTCCATTGTCACTTGAAAATCTAACAATTCTACTCAATACATACACATTTTATGTAGTGTTTAAGTAATTTCCTAATCTTCTCTTGTCAAATTAAATTGATTGATTGTTCTTCACAACATCAAAATTCTTTTAGTGATTCCATGTTGAAACCCTTCTAATAATTTAGGTATTTCAGCAGTTCTTTTTCTTTCAGTGAACACTGAAAATGAATACTGCATTACAGTAACATGAAAAGATCTAATAACTAAAGGTCAATTGCTGGAAATTAAGCAGTATTACCAACATCATCTACAGAGGTAATACAAAATCCATGTGTCTGTCAGGGTTTTGGTTTTTTTGGTCATCTAAGCTTTATTTAGCCTTTCTGACCACAACACTGGAGCAGGGTCTTTTCTCTAGTAAATTAATCATCATGATCACCAAGTTTCTCGGGACAAAGTAATAAGTAAGGAATGAAGGCCCCATATTTTAAATATGCCTTCCTTTTTAGGATATATTTGAATTTTCAAAAAGACAGGCTCCTTGGTACAATTAAGTTGGTGAAGATTTCCAGTTATCCAGATAAAATTCTTTTTTCCCCAGGTCATCGTTGTCATCGTTAACATGGTTTAGGATTAAAAAGTGGATTTGTTCAGTGGAAGTTTCTGAAAGCAGAACTCCTTGAAGATAATTCCCCATTAAGAGTACCATATGGATTTTGATTTTATATTAATTTCTTTAGCAAAGAAATTGATTTGCAAATAGGAATCAATAATAATCATGACAACATAAATGATAAGTATTGCCTCCTTCTTTACAATATATTGACATGTCATGTCATGAAGTTCCTTAGTGTTATGTGAAACAGAGGCTCTGTGGAGTTTTCTGAAGTACCTTTTATGTAGTTACAGAGATAATACTTGTGCAAGTAATGTCACAATGGGAACTTTACCACACCTTTAAGTTTCATAAAGCCCTGATACATCTAACTTTCCTTTCTGGAAAGTTAAATTAAAAATAAAATAATATTTATTGTTTGTTGCTTATATCAAGAGGGATACTCCGAAAAGCTAACAAAATAATTTACTGAAGCAATTTATTCATAACCTGAAAGCATAGCAGATTCAAAATTTATATCACTCACAGTAGTCAAAATTTTCATGTTGTTTCCTAAGGGAGCATATAAGTACATGTACTGAAGTAGCTTGTAGAAAAGATCTGTAAATCTCACAGTAAAATACAACACCAAGTTAAGGGTAGTCAGAAATTCCAATCTAAAAAAATGCTGATTGTCAAAGAAACTTGTTTTAGTGATTAGCAGAAAGCATAAAAAAAGTTATATTTCACAAAACAAAATTAAATAAAGTATCAAAAGTTCTTAAATAAGAAACCCAAAAACAAAACCAAAAAATTCCTCCCAAAACAAAAGCAACATGAAAACCCAGCTGAACAAAAAAATAACCCAAATCAAAGGCAGACCTATGGATACACACTGTAGTTAGAATATGACTCAGAATAAAGTTATAATTTTGCTGCAGTAAAAATGGAGCAAAAATAAAGCAGGTAATGAGAAGAAATTTGCACCAAAGCAAAAACATCAGCCTACACACTAAGTCCAAAAATCCTCTTAGTGGAATCAGAACTGAAACCCAGCAGTTTAATGAACCACATTTCCTTCTCAGAACATCAAATGAACTTTTACTTGATGGCATCGAGTGACAAAGATTTTTAATTAAAAATATCAGTTCACAGAAAAGTAGCAAATATTGTACTTATGAGAAGAAGAGTAAGAATTCTTTACTAGGCTTATCCAATAGATAGCTATCATCCAATGCCAATCTTAAAGAGAACAGCAATTAAAGACAAAGGAATGATAGGAATAAATTTAAATGGTTTTGCAAAGTTTGTTTCTACTAGGATAATCAGATAATTTCCTATAGTCACTAGAACTGTGATACATC
>WAAG01011041.1:11843-13195 GCA_013390105.1 Tichodroma muraria | reverse complement strand
TTCTGAGTGCTTCATGGAATATTGTTATATAGCTCTTTTTTGTTATATACACTGCTTTGAAGACTATTACACAGTTTTTCAAATATTACTTTAAAAAGAACTGTTAAAAATATTGCTACTATTGAATGATCTCAATCCTCCTACGGTGATTAGAAAGAGGACCTTGTAAAGTCCAAATGTTACTCTACTAGAAAATATTTTACACCATCTTTTGTGAACTCTGTCAAATTCCCAGTGCTTTTTCAGGATTTGTTCCTCCACTCCTGCTCAGCCTGGGTGCTCTCTTGCCACTGCTTTTCCTGATGTATTCAGGTACAGCCAGGGACAGCGATATGACATATTGCAGATAACATCTTAACATATTAAATAAGGATGTACAAACATACTGACAGATCCCGTTGTATGATGATACATCAGGGCAGCTCAAAGATAAGAATTTTAATATATTCTATTATAGAATCACTTAAGCTAAGTGATAGCTGTGGGGGCAATGGAATAGCTTTAGCTTCCAGAAAGAGTTAAGAGACCAGAAATGGGAAAGAAATTCCTGGGTGCTACAGTGGGACAGAGGTAGGAGAAATCAAAATAAACCTGTGAAAGAAAAAATCCTTGATCTCTTTGAGTAATACATGACACAGCAAACGTAATTTTTTTGCTTTTACATGGAGGATGAGATGTCCTCAACACGTGGCCTGCAAAGGCAATATTTCTGAACTGACCCCAGCCACAGCTTTTCTACAGTTTATCTNAAAGTCAGCACAGGGGAGATTGCCCTACAATATAGCAGAACGACAGAATGGTTTCAGTTGGAAGAGACCTTAAAGATCATCTAGACCCAGCCCCTTACCGTGGGCAGGGACACCTTTCGCTGGACCACATTGCTCAGAGCCCTGTCCCACCTGACCTCGAATCTTTCCGGGGATGGAGCATCCTCCACTTCTCTGGGCAGCCTGTTCCAGTGCCTCAGCACCCTCTTTGTCATAAATCTATCCTTTGATAATTTAGAACCCTTATCCACTGTCCTATTGCAACAGGCTTGCTAAGGAGTCTGTCTCCATCTTCCTTATGAGCCCCTTTAGGCACTGGAAGGCTGCCCTAAGCTCTCCCCAAAGCATCTCTTCTCCAGGCTGAACAGCCTCACCTCTCTCTGTCCGTCTTTACAGGAGANTACACCTCTGAATCTCAGTCTTTTTCATTTCTAAATTTCCTTAGATTTTCATCATTGAGAACACTATCAACTGTTTTAAAATGTATTTTTTTTTTCAGCTGCAAAGTATTTTTCCATTTTAAGTTAAATTTTAGCCTCAAAGAAAGCATCCACCAGAAATGTGACTTCCAGACTAAGAAAATGT
>WAAG01011041.1:1843-6843 GCA_013390105.1 Tichodroma muraria | reverse complement strand
AAAAAATAAAAAAATTAGTTATTTGCTGTCAACTCCATCTGTTCAGAGCCCCAGGCTTGGTGGTTACCAATAAATGCAGGACAGTGCCTTTTGTCCCAGCGACTGTGGGGGGGTCCTGTGCAGAGAGGTAAATCAGGAGGGGAAGAGAAACCATCAGAAGAAATCTGGGTGATGTGGCAACACTAATTCATGAGACAGGAACAGGAGGTGAGGGTGGGAGGAAACACTGCAGACGTTTTGAATGTGGGCAGCCTGAATGTGGGAAGAATGAGCCAAATATTAGTTAGCTAGTGTTCAGCTGCAGGAGGATTTAGGAGGCAAATCTGTGAGAAGACAGAAGAATTTGAATTCCAGCTAAGAAAATAGTTTGCAACCAAGTTCTATTTAGACAGCTGCACTGTAAGACACACAATAGTATAAAAATTAACTGTGCTGCAGTGTGTATGTGTGGGTGGGTATAAATGGCAATAAAGCACAGGAGTGTGCCTTTCATACCTGTGTCTCTCAGATCTGATGCAGATGTATAACTGATATTTTCATTCTGCAAATGTCTATGTGTAGGAAGAAAATGTAGCTGGTTAAGAGGCCATAAGCAGTTTTAAAATGCTTTCTTGCAGGTCTGTAGGAACTTCGTGATTTTGAATGCTGAGTAAGAAGATATTCCCCCTGTGAATGTGATTGAGGTACCATTAAGCTTAAAGTTCAGGTTTAAATAGAGGACCTTTGAATAATGTTTTCTGGAAAATGGATACTCTCCTGCAAAGTACTGGTTTGAAATACAGGAAAGATAATGACCCATGCATATACATGTTGGATAAGTGACTGGAGTTTATGGGCTGTGGGTATGAGGCCCTTCCTCCCAAACGCTGCCAAAAGTGCTGTAGCATCAACCTCCTTGTTTAAGGATGAAAAGCAGTGTCTGCTTTACAGTGTCTTCAGGAGAGGAGTGTGTGTCTTTTACTGGTATTTTCTGGGCACAAACAGCTGGAGCAGAGTTTCAGGTGGGGGTAAGTGTAAAGAGAGGTATATCGGAGACATTTCTGCTTCGAGCCTTGGGGAGTAGAAATAGGTTTTGTCCCTGCTGGAGATTCTCATGTGGGTCTGCCCATACTCTGGGCAAGAAGAAGAAGCAGCAGTCCTTGCAGTCACCCTGCTGTGCTCTGCAGGAGCTGGGACATGGGCTGGCACAGGGCACAGCTTTGGAGTGGTGGAGATGGGTGCTGTCAGTGTGACAAGACTTTTTGAAAAGTGCAATATTTCACAGAACATGCCCTTAGAGTAAGCAATCCCACAGTGCCTGGGCTCCCAAGGAACAGTTTAGGGCCATGGCTGCAGGTTTAAGTTCTTTGATGGAAACTATTGCCTGCTGGATGGGTTGATAAGCTATGCAGCTTAAAAAAACCCCAACAAACTTATGAAAATGAGATGCCATTATATCAATTATTGTGGCCCAAGACTTGATGTCCAGCCTGAAAATTAATACCTTAAATAGTTATGTGAGAGTCATGTACAATAAATTCAGGTTGTAGCCAACTATGAGGTAGATAGGATACTTGTAGGGTCGAAAAACCCCTAAACTTAGTAATGTAGGATTTACATTAGCTTTTCTTGCTATTTGGGGCTACTGATTCAAGACATAAGACATCAAATTTAAGGATATTTCTTCTAAATTATGTTTCATTTCATACCCCAATAAGAATTTGCCTTAACTTTCTATTTTTGTTGCTCTCTGGGGAAATTTTGTTTTGTTTTGTTTAATCAAAATGTTTTCCTAAATATATGATTTGTCCAAAGTATTTCCATCTATGTTTTGAGCAACACTCAAAAGTAAGTAGGAGCACTGTATCCCTTTAGCACTTTCTTCTACCTTATTATAGATCTTCTGTAAAATCAGTGTGATAATGTGACTGTTATAGAACACATACTTTACAGTGACCTTGGCCAGAGAGACAGAAAGTTTCTCGTGACATGTCACAGTCATTCAAGTAGGGGAGGAGCTCAGGGGTCCAACCTCCTGCTCCAAGCAGGGTCAACACAGAATTCAGACCAGTTCCAGCCCTGGGCTTTGCCCATCTGGTCAAGGTTGAAAACCAAGGTTGAAAAATCGAAGCAACAGTGCTGTAGAAGACAGGAAGCCATTAGTACTGGTAATTTGGGACAAAAATATTTTACATTTTAGTGACTTAGCATGTTTAAGCTTAGCACAGGCTCATTCTTTTATCTCATGATGCTGTGCTAAAATCATCTTGGCAAAGCAGGTGGCCAAGAAGGGTGTCAGCAAAGAAGCAGCTGCAGTCTCATCATTAGTCTCAGAAGTGCCTTCCACTTCCTTATTAAAGGGGCATATAGGGCAGTGATGCTGTGTTGGAAGGACTCCCCCCTCGTTTGCTGGGGCCACAGCTTGCCTTTGGAGCTGGAACTGAGCCCACCCCCTCCCCAACACCCCCACACTCCAGCTTTTCCCTTTCTGTGGCACAGTGTTTCATGTATTGCCCCATTAAAACACTTTCTTTTGTTAGAGAGTTCTCATTCCTCTTTAATTATGTCCTCCAGAGTGGCATTCAAGGATAGGTTATTTTCCTTCTTTGTAGAGGATGTGGAATAATTTTCCCAAGGCAGTTTTAACTTCCCCTTTCCTTTAGTAATCCTAGTGTTTTAAATTACTCCTTTAATCACCGTCTCAAAGTAATCACCATGCAATAACCTGTCCTGTGATTCTGACTCGGGAATAAGAACTTCCCCTTTTCTGTGGCTGAGGACGCGACTGAGAAATGACCATTTTGTGTTTTGCTTTTAAGACATTTTATTAATTGTGCTCTTTTTTTTATTTCACCTACTTTTAAAGAGGAGGGATAATGTTTCGTGGATGCTTCAAATTTCCCTTCTTGTTTTAGGATTTTTGATTAACTCCTCAGTTTTAATGATTATCATCCTCTGCAGAATTCACTTCCATTACGAACCATCTTTTCCAGATCTGATTAAACTCTCTTTCTTTAGCTCTTGTTGAGCCCTTTGTGATATGTGGAATCCAGGAGGGCTACAATTAACCAGCTCCGCTCCTCAGAGAGTAGCTTGAAACCACCTTTTAAAAAACCTGTAGAAAAGAATTAAATGTGTGGTCTCCATCTCTGTGAAATGGCAATGCTTACGATAATAGATACCACACTTTTCTGAGAATACATGGGACAACCTTTTTTTTTTTTTTTTTGCCTACAGAACCAGTTCAGCATATTCTTTCCTACATGGGTTTCAGTTTCATTCTTTTCTACTAACTTTGTTTTCATGGATCCCAAACAAAGAGAAGTAGTTGATAGGGATGTTCAACATTTGTTCCTTTTTTGCGCCGCCAAATTACAAGCTTTGGCATGTGATCATCCCAGTACAACTGGTTCAGAAAATTTTAGATACCATGTGATTTCTTCCCACTCTTTTTCTCTGATTTTTTCTGCAGCTTGCACTCACAGCTCTTCATTGCTATTTAGTTGATTTTTAGCTATATCCATAGGATGGCAGCTTTGCATGGAATGTAGATGGTGCTGAAATGAATGGTGAACACCTCTGTGAGAATGAGTCATGAAGACAGAAAGTAAAACTTGCTTTTGCAGATGACAAGAAATCATTCCCACGGTATTCCCAACCTGTCTTCAGGAAGATGCTTGGTTCTTTGTCCATTTTTAAAGCCTTGGGAGTGTGTGACTACAGGGAGGAGAATATTTTCCATATCTGAGAGGGCTTTTACAAAATCTGTCTTGGGGGAAATCCAGACTTCTTGCCTTTGGCCCTGGAGATATCAGAGGATTTGCCAGCAAACTTTGTTTTGCTTCCAAAGCACAGATGAACCTGATTTTGATCTTTTTTGATCTGAGACATATTATTCAAAGAAAGAAGCCTAGGTATTTGCAAAGCATGTACTGAAGGTAGAACCCACCTTGCCTACTGATTGGAACATCAAAATGCATAAAATCAAACCATTTGGGAGGACATGGGAATGTGCACTGGAATAGCTGGCACTAGCATGGAGTTGATGCCTCTGTCCTCTCCATCCTCTTGGTTTCACAAGTAAAAAGATGTGGTGGAGGCTAACCTGGGTCTTGCCCTCTCTAAAGTGTGGAAGGACCAGTTCTAGGTTAAAAGCTGACTGGTAATTTACGCACTGATTACTACTACTGGTAAAGTGATTTCTGACACTGAAGGACCTATTTCCCAACCAGCTGTTGGTTTTGTCCCAGTTTACTCAGGCAAAACTGGCTAAGAAACCCATTATAAGAAATCCAAGCAGGCCAAGCCTTTCAAATCAGAGCTCACGTCCGAGAAGGTTGCTGGCTGAGGACCTGGTCAGACTCAATATGCACAAGCACAGGAAGCTGTACTGGAGACCACGGGACAGTCACTCATGGCCAAGTTTTCAGAAAAGGGATTCAGTTCACACCATACTAGCCAGTTGTGAAAAATCCCACCCTTAAAAACAGGAAAGAAAAAGAAAATGAGAGAAGGAAGATACATGGCTTTACTGCTCACTGGAGAATAATTTTTTATATATTATTCTCTGTGATTCAGTATTCCAGATACTCAAGGTAGGATCATAGTCTTATGTGTATAAGAAAAAGCTGGGAGAATGAACCCTTCCAGAAATGAAATTTGGTGGTTAATGGCTTCAAGCTTTGAAATGGGTAACTTTTAGAAGAAGCAGATGGCTAATAATGAAGCCAAATTTATATGTGATCACATGATGACATTTAAGTTTTAGAAAATAGTCTCTTTTGATGTCATGACATATGTTTTCTATGAAACGCTATCTTGTGGCCACTGTGACTTTGAGCCAATAGAAACTGCCACTGCCACCACCCTGTGCTTTCCCTCCCATATCCTCACTCCTGTGCAGTCACTTCTGCACCAACACTTCTGTGGTTTAAGAAGTGAACTGGATCTCGAAAACTGAGATAACTTAAAATCACAGAAGAAAATATTAACAGAAAGTACACATTTCTAATGAGAGTTAA